>MCJB01048660.1:21210-45967 GCA_002018475.1 Nicotiana obtusifolia | reverse complement strand
AGTGTTTTTGTTTGTCCTTCCACCATTCCAAAACGTCGAAGAAGCCGTCGGGATTCTCTGATTCAAGTCCCTGCGACAAATAAACTTGAAGCTCATTTAGTTGTGAACTATCACCAATATTCTCACCTTGGGAACCCCTGAACTCCGTCCAAGCACTGAGGGCCTTTATGCCAGCAGTTCTTTTAGTTATTCGTGAAGTGGACGAAGTAGGAGTTGGAATATTGGGTCTAGCATGATCTAAAGCAGTTTGATATGCATTATAAATTGTCTGTGCATTTATTTTAATTGAGGCTATTGCATCTCCAAGTGTTGCAAGTTCCTCAGGTGAAAGTGACAAAGAGTTATAAATTTTTGAATACCAAAATTGGGGACCTCCTAATTTCATGGTAGGGTTTAATAGTGCGGCAACGCCATAAATAGGGGGGATAGGGAAAAAATATTTTTTAAATTTTTCTTTCATAGAATCAATGGCAATTGATAAACTACACCATCTATAAATTGATCAAATAAATC
Organism: Nicotiana obtusifolia; assembly: GCA_002018475.1. NCBI lineage: Eukaryota > Viridiplantae > Streptophyta > Magnoliopsida > Solanales > Solanaceae > Nicotiana > Nicotiana obtusifolia. Next base: position 45,454 of record MCJB01048660.1, on the reverse strand, counting down.
TGCAAGTACAGCAATATAAACTAAACAGTTAGAAATAGTAGGATAGTATTGCCCAGATAAATCGTTAGTTGCTACTGAAAATTATTCTAAAAAATCTATAAGTGTTTTAACATTAACCCAATCTTGATTAGTTAGGTGCTCGTCGTCTTCATCATCACCACCTCCTACACGTGCATTGTAGGTTGCGGTAATTGGGTTCCTATATTCATACGCAACAACTAGACTTTCATACATGTAATTCCATCTAGTCGGGCAAGGTTTAGGAACCTTTCTTTCTCTAAGGCCACATTCATCATATTTTTTAAAATATTCTCTAAGTCTACTCCTACGGTTTGAGTAAAATAGCCAATTAAGAGCCATTTTTACCTTTTCAATTTCTATATTTAACATTTTCATTCCGTCACCGACAATTCAATGATAAATATGACAAATGCACCTAACATGAAAAATATTAGAAAATGCGGGATTTAAAGTAGTTGTAAGCATGCTATTGCGTTGGTGTTACTAGACGCATTATCCATGGTAACAGACATTATTTTGCCTGTAATACAAAAATATCTACAAATGTCTCATACCGTGCTAGCAATAAATTTACCTGTGTGGCGTGAGTTAATTATTCTATAGGCGATAATGCGTTTTTGCATTATCCAGTCCTCGTCTATCCAATGACTTGTAACGGTTAAATAGTCACAGTCATTGGCACTTCTACCTATATCTGTAGTAATTGCAATGCGACAATCTATATGGGTAAATAGATATCGCAAATATTGTTCATATTCATGCTTATATTTATAAATGTCGACCTTCACGGTAGCACGAGGCCATCCTTTATAAGTAGGATTATAAACTTCTCTAATATATTGTATAAAATGGGGTTAGAAGGAAAACTATATGGTAAGCACATAACTGTTACCATTTTTGCTAATTCTTCACGATCCTTATTTGGATCATAGTATAAAATTCCACCGGTAACGGTGTTAATTCCGGGTTGGACTAAGTTTGAACCTGCACTAGTTTGACCCGAATTACCTACACCCATCCCCTCTTCCGCAGCTTTCATTTGTAAATATCTCTGTTTATCTCTAGGGTGTTTTAATATGTGCCTAGTCAAACTACCCGTACCGCTACGGTTGCCAGTAAATTAATGAGCCAACAAAGACCCATAACTTTTACACTTAGCTTTGTTTTCTTCTCTTAATTGAGTAAAAAAGTGCCAAACAAGAGATGTTTCGGGCCGTCTAGGAGGTCTTCTATCAAATGTAGGGGTTACTACAGGAGGGTCAGGCGAGGCATCAATTGGGTTATTAATAGGACTAGTAGGTGTATCATCTAAATCCGGTTGGGTTTCATCTAAATCATCATTTTCGAATATAGTTTCATTAGGATAAAGAGCGTTCATCGTTTGTTCATCTAATTGATTATCGGGTGCAACATAATGAAAAAATTGACTATCGGAAAATTGAAAACAAGGGTGATCACTATCTAGAATAATAGGTGGAGAAGGACGGGTAACAGGGGGATGAGGAGTAGCTTGGCTACTAGATTGACCAATTTTCGATTTTCCCTTGCCCTTTTTTTCAATGAAAAATCCATATTAATTATAATTACACTAATTAAAACAAACACAACAATATATTAAAAATTAAAGAGTTGGAACGAGTTTACCGAATTGACGAACAACTTCTTGAAAATTGAATATCGTTGAAGACTTGAAGACTTAAATACTTCAATTCACCAACTTCATAATTTTTCACGAAATTGGAATAATAAAGTAAGCAATTATGGAAATAATTAGAGAGAGATTGAGAGAATTTGTGAGTTAAAAATAAAAGAATGAGGGGGTATTTATAGGTGGGAATAGATAAAAAGTGTATTTATAAAAAGTTTGGGGTTAAAATAAAGTTTGGGGGCCAAAATGACTATTTTCTGAATATATAACGGTTAAATTAATGGCCCAACGGCTAGATTTTAAAAATTTGGCCGTTGGCCATTTTTTTTAATTTTTTTTTTTTTTGAAATTTTACCGTTGGGCCCGGACCAGGCGGTCCCGGGCCTGGTGGGCTTTGTGTGTAGCCCGGCCCGTCACGGGCCTTGAACCGCCTAAGGCCCAGGACCGCTAGGACCGGCCCATGAGGCCCGTTAGGCCCACTAGGATCGCGGGCCCGTACCGGTCTCGGGCCTGGACCGGCCCACAACACAGTCTTAGTGGCAGGAGGACCAAACATAAGAACTCCTCTCCAAGGTCTCCTGATACCCTGCAAGTAACATTGAATATGTGAACTATGTAGAAGTTTCAAATTAAGTATTCATTACTCTTTTATTAATGTGCCATGTAGTTACAACTTGTGCATAGCTGCAGCTCAAAAACTTATATATCAGCAACAAATTGCAACTTCCATTGGATCAAATTGTATCCTCGTTATGTGAAGACAAATATATGAGATAATTCAGGTTTCAACAGGAAAAACTATTCCCAGCTTATTTTCTTAATTATGTGCGAGGAGCATATCTACCTCTGATGAACAGTTTGTTACAAGGCAAAAGAAAAGAATAAATGATGTGTGTTTTCAGTATTCCGACAGGAGGTCCGGAATCCTTTTAATATTGTGATTCAATTCGGGTTCTATAACGGTGATCCACGCCACCAGCTCCGTCAGGCAGAGATACCCATCTTTGTTAACGTCGAACGTGTCGAAGAGTTTCTTCAACTTCTCCTTACTGATGGGGCAGTTAGGAGCCACTATATCATCAAAATAACGTAGTAATAAATTAACACCGGTATATGCTTACTACAACAAGGGTTCAGGTTCGGGGCAGAGAAAGAAGAAGGCTTGCAACGAAAATTTGGGGTAAAATTTCATCACGTAACGCTACTTTACACAAACTGAATAAATAAAGAGCGTCACGCTGCCATGGTTAAGCTTCCATCTTTACAAGTAGAAGGATTCTTCTCTAAGATTTGCTTCCCTTTTTTATTACTCCTTTTTCCCTTCTCTTTTCTTTTCTTTTCTCTTAATTTCTTTCATCCTTTTGTCTTTTTATTTCCTCTCTCTTTGAAAAATCCCTTTTTCTTTTTTATATTATAATAATATAATTTTAATAAGTGACATTTTTCTTGCTATGATTCAAGTGCACCGTGAGCAAAATAATTTTTTAATATATTTAGAATTCAAATCGAGATAATTCCATGAAAAACAGAACCAAGCTTACCCAAAAAAAATTGATAATTTTTTTGTTTGATTTTGATTTTGAATTTTAAAAACTGATCAAATTTGGACTCCTTTTATTTTTTATTTATATTTTGCCCTAAAAAATGCTAATTAGGAGTTTTAAGTTTGGTCAGGGGCCATTTTGAACTTTTAAAAACTTTTGGGCCAAACTTAAAATCTAACAATGAATGGAATTTTGGCTCCAAACCAAACAGAACCTAAACAGCTTCTTCTCTTTGGTTATTCTCCCTCAAATATTCTTGTTCTTTAAAATTATTTACGGTCAGAACGAAATTCAACATCATAATCACGATAACACTAACTAGGTCTAGACTCGATTGGAGCAGCTAATGCTGATTGATGAAAAACGATTAGCGGCAGTGTGTTACGTCCAGTTATACCAACAAAGAATGGCACGCTTTTACGACAAAAAAGTACGCCTAAGGCATTTTAAGGTAGGCTAGCTCGATTTGAAACGTATTCTTTCACATCAAGTTGAAGCTAAAGGGAAGTTCATCTTGAACTGGCAAGGGCACTACATCATCAAGAAAGTAGTACTAAAAAGAGCATTGCATTTGGTATATGAAAAAGGAAGGACGCCAAACATGACTATTAATGCAGATGCAGTCAAAAGATACTATGTCCGACATGCATCCACCCTGGAACTTACACGCGTGGCTTTCTCATTGTGATGACGAAAGGTTGTCCTTCGCTCACTACCCCCAAATAGGTTTCACCCTTTGTTAGCCTTTTTTTTAGCCTTGTTTACTTTCTTTGCTTTTACCTCTTTTTGGAACCTATGTAATAAACAAAAAAAATAATAAAAAAATCAATCAAACAACAAATCTTTTGAGTTAGTGAACTATGTTCGACCTGATTCCGAAAGGATACGTAGGCATCTATACCCTTGGTCGATCCCATCACACCAAAAATTCATATTCCCTAGTATTCTAATAAACTAGGACTGTACAAATGGTTCCAAAATTTGTAATTCAGTTTAAGGTTCCTTTTATCTTTCCCGTTAAGACCTTCTGATCGAACCTTGAGAAAGTCGAAGTCAACATGCCACAGGCGTTGGACAGACGTCCACATACAATACCTTACTAAAAAAAATACAAAAATAGAGAGAAACGATAGTCTTATTGGTGAAAACTCATATGGGCACCATAAGATTATGGTGAGTAGAGAGATAAGAGAGGTCAGTTTAGCGAAAACCTGAAGGGCCTTGCTAGTAGAGCGATGATTTTGATACATCGGCATGAGCACAATCAAGATAGAGAATTCAATTTTAGGATAAACGTTGCAACAAATTTTGAAAATTAGACAGCACGGACGGATCAGGTGTCCAATCCAAAATGCATGTCACTAAAGTTGGCACATACCTCCATATAAGTCTCCTTTTTCCTTTTTCCCGAAAGGGATGCTTTTTGATTTAACATAATTCTTTTTTATTTCTGTCACACACCTATCTTCATCCTTAATATTTTTTGAATCCTTTTCGGTCTAATCTTGCATCAAAAGCACAGCAAAGAAAAGGTTGCAAAACCGGATACAGTTTCCCAGTAGTACATGTTATGGGATTCGAGGGATGCACAACATTGACAAAGGCACGAAACCATCAGTGATTGCCTTTTAACAAACATACTTCAAATCCTGAAAAAGTATTTCAATATATCGGAAAGATCACCTAAGCAAAATTTGTTTCACGCATAAAACTGATAGCATAACTGATAAATGAGTATATTTGTGCATATTTTTGAGTATATTTGCATATTAATTCTAGTGTGAGTTGCGGGAGATTACGTAGTTTTTAAAGTGAAATATGCTCATTATGTGTTTCTTATGTGTAGGAACAAGTTTAGATGATAAATTATCAAAAGATGACAATTTGACACAAAAAGTAAGAGATGGGACGAATTTGGAGCTCGTCCAATCTCGTGCGTAGCACGACCACGGACGCGAAAAAGGAGAAAATTGAAGGCACAAAATAACAAATTGAAGCAAAGGCACGGATTGCTTCGCGAACTGAAAAATTACAAAAGCTGAGTCCGCGTCCATGGCCGCGCGATGCGCGAAGGCAGATTCGTATTCCAGCTCTCTTATCCGGGATTGGATTGTATTGGACGGCCCTTCACCCTACCTAGGTCATATAAACACGCGCTAAACATGATTTTTACATAACTTTGGAGGAGGAAACACTACTTTAGGGTTATAAAACACCTTTGGAAGCACGAATACACGTGGAGCAAGGAGGAAGATTCAACCACGAGTTTTTCCTTTCTTCTTCCTATTTTCTATTGTCGGTTATGAATTTTAGTAGTGTATTTTCACATACTACTTTGAGTAGATAATTTATTATTTAGGGTTTTGATGGAACCTTTTGGAGAATGAATTTTTGTTAAGTTTGAATATAATTTAGCCTTTGAATTTCTTTACTTATTCAATTACGTGCTTATTTTTGTTGATTGAATGACCATCAAGTGATTGTGCCTATTTATTATGTATTGATTGGGAAGGGGTACATATTTAGGTAGTTTTTGAACAACGTCACTTCTAACGTATATGTGGATTCAATACGGCAGGCTTAAAGATGGTTTAGGAATAACAAAGCCTTGACGTGGTCATAGTGAGCGGTAAGATTGTGCCAGCTAGCGTAATTCGGAAGAATATGTCTAGTAAATTTTGGTAGTTGCTCGGGAGAGAATTATGACACCTGAAGTGCTCACGATTAATAGAGAATAATTAGGCGAAATTATTGGAGACGTAGCAGGAAGGATTCCGACAATTGGAGAAATCAACTCTAGATCTCCTTAATCTTGTCTCCAACCCTTAGTATCCTTAGTTTTTAATTCACTCCTTTAATTTGTTAGTTAATTAGTTAGACATAAGAATTTTTATATTTATAACTTAGAAATTGTTCAATCTTATCTTGTTGGTAATAGTAAACAGTTGTAGCTAAACCTTAGTTCTCTGTGGGATTCGACTCCGGACGTTTAGACCGGAACTGCAAGCTACCCGCGCTATATAGAGGGAGAAGAGCGGCAGGATTGAAGAAGCTGGTTCAAAGCTAAGGTTTCAATCGACTTTCTTTCCGTCTTCTTTTCTGCCAGGGGTAGATGCCTTAGATTAAGAAAGGGCTAGTGAGAGTCATTTCAGTTGTATGCCATGAGGTCCCTATGGACAAGGGGACAATTGAATCATCGCTTTCGGGCGTAGGCAGCCCTCTACCATCTATCACATTGTATTCCATCGTCTCGTATTGTACTGTGCCATATTAGACCAGATAGATCTATTGAGTGAGAGAAAGGGAGAAAACTCTAATTAGATATTCTTTTAATATTGATAGGGATCCCCAGGTCAAAGTTCTCCATATCATAAATAGTTCGAAAGCGGTTAACATTGATCACAGAATTGTTGCAGCGACCGCTTATCTTTTTTAGGACTAGAGTTGGCGGTGATCAAATTTTGATGCTGTTGTGGGGGAACTAACGGTGTAGCTGTATGTGTACATATTGCTAGGTTTCAAGTTTGAACTTTTATTATGTTTTCTAGTATTTGATTTTTTTTTATTTTTGTTTTACTCGTTGATTTGAGAAACATGGCACCTTGGAATTATGAGAGTTTTGATGTTGGTACTTCTACTTTTGATCCTCCTTATGCATATTGTGGAGGAAACCACCCATGGAAAAATTATCAAAATATTACCGAGAGCGAGTTATGTGTACCAACTCAATATTATGTATTGAATGTGTGTGATATGTGTGGTGGTCAAGATGGTCACTTTCATGGTTGTGTTTATATGTCTTATCCCCAACCCCTTCCTAGTATGGTTCTACATTTTCTTGTGAGGTTAACAGGAATAAATAACCAGGGGATGACAACCTGAAAGAGATCAAGGATATTCAAAGGTGCCTTGTGGAAAAAAAATAATGTGACACAATTGTGGATACAAAAGCAAGATGCAACTATTCGCAACTTGAAGGCTCAAGTGAGTCAACTAGTTGGAACTTTCAATGCTCAATATTTTAATATTATGGATAGTAGCCAGGAGCTGTGTGCAATAGAGACACAAATTGAAGATGTCTATGCTGTAGAAGAGATACTGGAGTCAACCAAGGACATTGAGGATACATATTTAGTTAACTCTAGTGTCATTGGTGTTGAGGATGTTGACAGTCCCAAGGTTCATGTAGTTGAGCGCATTGGTCCACACTCCAAGCATTTTTCCATATTGTGTTTGGATGATGATATGGAAATAGAGCCATCCGATCCAATTGAGGAGTCAAGGAATGAGGAACAAGGTGCCTACATTCTGGAATTCTTCTTGCTAGAAAATCAGGATTACATACCTCATGCAAAAGGCTAAGAAGAGCAGAATGTTACATTATTTTCTTGGGGCAGTTAGATTTGTTTCACCACCCTTGGAGCATAACCGCAAAACTTGAAGTAAAACTTGGGGTTCAATTCATAAGCTCGAGGTGGAGGAAAAAAGTGATTTGCGTCGTGCCATGACGTTAAATCAAGCGCTTGTTGGGAGGCAACCCAACTTTACTACTTTTTTTATTTTTAATTCTTTTTTTATTTTTAATTCTTTTTTTATTTTTTTTTAGCGTCACTTTTTTATTTTCTAGGAGCATGGGGAGCAAAGCTATTGGAAGAAAGCAAAGCAAATGAGATGGTGAGAATTAATTGTGAGGCGCCCGCATAAAAAATCAAGTCTGGGAGAATTCTGAGTACCCATGAGTTGTTAATGCTTCGGCCTATGGCCTATCAGGGAATTTCTTTTACCCTCTTATATTTGTGGGTGTGCATTGGAGATGATGCACAATTTTAAGTGTGGGGTGAAGAGAATGTTTGGGTGGATTCATATGCTAGTTTAATTGTGTTATTTTATATGTGTTGAAAATTTTTTTTTTAAAAAAATAATTAGGTAGAAATAATCCCTCTTGATTTTTCTTATGACCACGGTTCTTTTCCATGGGATGACTCTTTGAATCAGGCAGTAGTTTTTTTGTAAGTAGAATTTTCAAAAAGTTTTGGACTTTTCCCAATGATGTACTTCCAAGACAGTTTTCTTGAGGGTATAAAGTCTAAAGAAAAATACAAAAAGATATATTTTTTCTTTCTCTTGGTTGTTTTGAACTGATAATGGAATGGGAATAACTTGACATGTTTTATATCGGGGCATAGAGCTGGAGCATTTGTGTTGAGTACTTTCTTCTTGATTCTTGTGACGATAGGCCTTGAGAGTATATGTAAGTTATTTTGACACTTGAGCTCATCTTTTGACTCCTATTATATACATCCGATGTGATTTAATTACATTATGATTGTGCTTAGTTGCCTTAACTTGATAGCCGAGTCTGAGCCGTCCTAAGTAGTCATGTGCATTGTGTGAGGTGGGATGTTTGGTTGAACTCTGTGTCGTCCCTTGCTAGTCTAGAACTTGCCCTGAAGTCTAGAAAATGATTTAGGCGTTTGTTTAATTGGCCTCTGAGCTACTAGCCTAACAGTGATAAGATTATCCTTTGTTAGCCATTTGAGCCTGTGAACCTTTTCTTTGGTAACCACATTATAAGACGAATCCCTTTTGTTCTTAATTAAATCTTGTTGAACCTCTACCTCCAAAAGCACTTAAGTCGCTAGAAGAAAAGGAAAGAGATTGGGTAATTTTTGAATGAAATCATAGAAAGGCCAAAAGGTGCATGTGTGTATTGAGAGAGCCACTCGCTAGAAATACTAATTTATGGAGGGCGTTGAAAAGATTTTGAAGAAAAAAAGAAAGAAAAAGAAAATACAAAATTAAAAAACCCCTCCAATTCACTTTGATATGTGCTAGTGCTTATGTAGATGTGCTTAAAGTCAATGGGATGCGTTATGTACTGTTTCGTAGCGATATGTTGAGTGATCATGAAGAGGATGTGCTTTTAGTTCAAGCGTATTGTATTAAAAGTGCTTAGGAGGGTTAGTCACTATTATCCATATCTATCCTACCCGTCCTTTAGCCTACATTACAACCCATGAAGACCTAATTGATCCTAGGCTTTGCGAGCTTAAATTAGTAGAGACTTACATTACGGGCAAGCCTATGGTACGAGCTTTGAGGGCACATGAGTTTCTTTGCGAGAGTGAGTGAATTCTTTCATTCTATTATACTTGAATTCATATTTGAGTGTGCGGACTAATTACTCTCTTTGTTTTGTTGGTGAAGGCACATACTTTACAACAGATTGGTAAGGAGCTCGTATCTTTAGTTTGCACAAGAAGCGAGTCACAAGGAGGAACGTCGTGGAGTCAGTTTTTGAGGCTAGGATGTTAGAAGAGACACACAAATATTTTAAATAGTCTTGGCATTGGTCTAAAAATGAGGAGATATGTAGAGTCCTTTTGTCTGGTTCCAAGCATTGATATAAACCATTATCATTGGTAGGATGCTTGAGTATGTTCTAAAAAGTGTACTTGCCGACGTGCTTAATTTTAAGTTGCTTGAGGACGAACAAGAGTTTAAGTGTGGGGGGTGGTGATAAATGATGAAAAGTGCATATTTTTGAGTATATTTGCAGATTAATTCTTGTGTGAGTTGGGAGAGATTACGTAGTTTTTGAAGTGAAATATGCTCACTATGTGTTTCTTATGTGTAGGAACGAGTTTGAATGATAAATGATCAAAAGATGATAATTTGACACAAAAAGGAAGAGATGGAAAGAATTTGGAGCTTGTCCAATCTCGTGCGTGGCACGAAAACGGACGTAAAAAAGGAGAACACTGAAGGCACAAAACAACGAAGTGAAGCAAAGGGACGGATCACTTCACGAACTGAAAAATTGCAAAAGCTAAGTTCGCGTCCATGGGCGCCTGACGCGTGAAGGCAGACGCGTATTCCAGCTCTCCTATCCAGGATTGGATTGCATTGGACGGCTCTTCACTCTACCTAGGTCATATAAATACGCGCTAAACATGATTTTTACATAAGTTTGGAGGAGGAGACACTACTTTAGGGTTGTACAACACCTTTGGAGGCAAGAATACACTAGGAGCAAGGAAGAAGATTCAACCACGAGTTTTTCCTTTCTTCTTCTTGTTTTCTACTATCGGTTATGAATTTTAGTATTGTATTTTCACATACTATTATGAGTAGCTAATTTATTATTTAGGGTCTGATGGAACCTTTTGGAGGATGAATTCTTGTTAAGTTTGAATATAATTTAGCCTTTGAATTTTTTACTTGTTCAACTACGTGCTTATTTCTCTTTATTGAATGGTCATCAATTGACTGTACCTATTTATTATGTATTGCTTGGGAAAGGGTACATATTTAGGTAGTTGTTGAATAAACGTCACTCCAAAAGTACATGAGGAATCAATACAGCACGCTTAAAGATGGGTTTAGGAATAAGAAAGTCTTGACGTGGTCATAGTGAGCAGTAAGATTGTGCCAGCTAGCGTAGTTTGGAAGAATATGTCTAGTAAATTGTGGTAGTTACTCAGGAGAGAATTATGACACCTGAAGTACTCACGATCAGTAGAGAATAATTAGACAAAATTATGGGAGACGTAGCGGGAAGAATTCCGACAATTGAGGAAATCATAACTCTAGACCTCCTTAATCTTGTCTCCGACCCTTAGTATCCTTAGTTGTTAATTCACTCTTTTAATTTGTTAGTTAATTAGTTAGACATAAGAATCTTAATATTAAGCTTATCTTCTTGGTGATAGTAAGCAATTGTAGCTAAACCTTAGTTCTCTATGGAATTTTACTTTGAATTTTAGACCGAATTATATTTGCAGCGACTACTTATCCTTTTCAGGATTAGAGTTGGGCGTGATCAATAACCACAGATACAAACTCGTATTGGATGCAAAACAATCAACTTTGAGTTTAAAGGGAAAGATGCCAAAGTAAAGACTTGATTTAGGTATAAGTATTTGGCGGCACCATAGATATCTGGGTACAGAACAAACGAGGGCGACGTTGGAAGACCGAGGTTTCCAGAAAGCGATACAGAGCCTTCACGCAACTTAGTGAATCACCAACAAAGTCTGTTCGCCAATAATACGGTGGATGCGAACTCAACTTATTTAGGACATTAAAGCCACAAATCGACCCCGACATTTTAAGAATTTGTAAATCTTTCTTTGTTGAAGCAGGAACGAAGAAGTGAAAGATTGTGATTCACAAAAGACAAGCGTCAGCGTAGGGAAGTTTTCTCAAAATATTCACTTTCTTTTACTTCTCCAGCATGCACATAGTCATTTCATTACTATTCACACCTTGCCATATATGGAACATAAAATCAAAGAATATTGCAACTAGAACCTTTTCGCCTAGGGAAATTTAGTTTATTTTGGGTAGAAGTGCTCTTTGCCTCGAGTGAGTTTCAGCTTAACTAAGTTTCAGTAACATAAGGTATCATCCCTCGGTTATATTTCATTTCAATAATACAAGGTACCTTCCCCTTATTACTTTTTTTTAATAATATAGGGTAGCATCCCCTCGTTACACTCTCTTTTAATAATAAAGGGTATCATCCCCTGATTACATTACCTTTCAGTAATATAAGGTACCTTTCCCTTGTTTTTTTTAATAATATAGTGTAGCATCCCCTAGTTATATTTTCTTTTAGTAGCATCCCATGGTTATATATTTCGCTCATTAAAACTAGGTACCTGTTGGGATATACTATTAACCATGCGGTTTATCTATAATATTATGTTTTATTCTTTATAGAACAATTATTTATTCAATTTATTAAATAAAAGTATCATTTTAAATAGATCATTTGTTACATGTGTGTCCTTTAATTATGTAGTAGACGATTTAGTAAATGGAGTCTTAGCTCATGCACAAAAGATTAAATTGTCTGTTCTCATAATTAATAAATTATGTTCACAACCGAAGGTATTGTTGGGCAAAATATCTTGATGATTGTAGCACAAGATTAAAGTATAATCTATCTTGATTATGGGAGTGATTTTACTCTAACTTCTTGTGCTAGTATGCTTAGTGTATATTGAACTGACCAAGTAGAGAAAAGATATTTTTGAACTAAATATATAAAACATTCTCTTTGATTCTTTAAATGAGTTTATACTCCTAATATTGATATAGTTGTTAAGGTCAATGTGATTTATTTATTGTTTTGATTTACCAAAAGGTACAACTCTATTTTGAATTAGTGTATGCCCAATAAATTGGATAATAACGAATCTCATTTGTGAAATAATAATTACTCGATAGAATCCATGACTCGACCTTGAGTTTGATAATACCCCTTTATGTAAGCTTATAAGTTTTCACGTGAAAACCTGGCCGGTGGATTTTGTATCCGTCACATAAAATAATTTAAGTGGAATTATAAAGGATTTAATTATTTGGTTAAATTAAATTATCAATCAATTACAATTTTTAGTGGCATAAACTGTGATTAATTATAGTAGGATTTAATTCGTCCAAAAATTTCGAATTAATACTATAACTAGTATCCTTATTATTTCTGTGGTCCTTGCTATACCTAATAAAACTTTAACAGATTGGAAAGAAAGTTACTTGGGAGAAAAGTTCTTTGTTTGAATTGGACTAGGATTCTACTACACTAGCAGAATCCTACACGATATTTGGCCTATTTTTTGGCTTAATTTCGGGTCTACAAATAGAAGACTAGTTTCAACTTATAGCTCACTCTTTAGAGCCTTAATATTTGCCCACACAAATATTTTCGTCCAAGGCTTACTAGGAACATAGCAAAAGATTGCAGTCCTGGAATCTTGCTCGGTGAACGATTTGTGCAACAATTCGAGAGGTTGCTGCTTCTAATCCCTGTAATTAAATTATTATCTAGATTACATGTATGTGATACCTGAGTTTTGCTTGCTTCCACTATGCATGTTCTAACAATTGGTATCAGACGTCGTCTTACATCTAACTAGATAACGTAATAAGCATGAATTGAGTAACCTTAAAACGTGGTGTTCAATTATACATGTTTGTTGTGTTTATTCTATGAAACCAGTGTTGTTTTCTAAAAAATCGGGACTGTTCTAAGTAATATTTTGAGTTCTGAAATTATAGATTAACATAAATAAGTATGATATGTGATATGAACGAGTCAAAATATTTAGAACCCTAAAAATGCTAAAAATCGATTTTTGCCAATTGGTCATGGTTTTAGATTTTGATTTTCTGTCGAACTCCGATTGACCTCAAATTTGGTAGGTTCATCGGAAATGACCCACTGAGCAATACCCATGAGCTTTGCTCATGACATACCTTGTTTTCGGGCATTCGAAGTCGTTTAGATGGGGTATTGGCCATATTTCTATTTTATGGAAAAAAATAATAATTTTTTTTTTGAAAACAGTGGTGGTATGGTTCATTCCCTATTGTTTAAATTCATGTTTTACAATAATATAATGACTTTATATGTTGACATAAGTCTTCTTCTATATCGGATGGATTCATTATGGGTAATTACTGTGATTTTGTTTCTAGTTGTTTGATAACTTGTATTAACTCCCCAATTGAGTTAATTGTTGATTCAATGAAACTATGGTTTATAAAAGTGATCTTTACCAATCTTAAATTGACAATTTACTCTCCATCTGAGTTGGTCCTGTTTTAATTTATGGGATGAATATCTGACTAATTTCATATATATTGCATGAATAGTTAAGTTTCCCTATTGAATCAAGCTGTTCAATGAGCATGGTTATATGTGTAATGTGTTGCTTTGAATTTTGTTATTCTTATTGCATAACTAATGATCTATTTAATGTGAATATCTCTCAGATTAACCATGTCTTCATTCAACCCACTTCCTTCAATTTTGAATCAAAAAAAATTAGAAGAATCGAATTATGTTGAGTGGAAAAGGAAACCTTGATATTGTCCTAACTGTTGAAGGGTAAAAATTCATAATAACCGAGGAGTGCCCAAAAAAACCTGATTAAGATGCTACTAATGATCAGGTTAAGGCCTATAATAAATGGGTTAAAGGTTGATGAGATGGCGCGATGTTACATTCTGGCCTCTATAGCAAATGTTTTGCAACATCAGCATCAGTCTATGGGGTCTGCGTATGACATGCTCGAACGTCTCAAAGAGATGTTCGGTGAGCAAAATCATGTGGCTAAGCAGATAGTCATGAGAGCCCTTTTGAATACTAAGATGGCTAAAGGATCATTGTTTAGGGACCATGTTCTAAAGATGATGGTTCTTCTAAATGAACTAGAGGTCCTTGGAGTTGTGATTGATAAGGAATCATAAGTTGAGATGGTCCTATATACTCTGCCTGACAGTTTTCAATAATTTCGGTTGAAATATAATATGAACAAAATGAATTTTTTACTAGTGAAATTGTTGAATGAGCTGCAAGCGGCAGAATCTATTATCAAACAACAAGCTCCGGTTGTGGCACTAAATGTTGAGAAAGCTTCGATTTCTAAGCCGAGAGGCTATAAGAAAAAGAAGAAGTCTCACAAGGTTTTGGCACCTAGAAGTGCGGCTGCTGGTGTGAAAAAGCCCAAAGGAAAGTACTATCACTGCAAGCAACCTGAGCATCACAAAAAGCAATGCGCTGCCTATCTGGTAAAGTTGAATAAGCAAGGTAATTCAAATTTAAATGTCGTTGAATCTTGTTTAGTGGCTGTCTCTACCATATTTTGGTGTGTAGATTCAGGAGCCACTAATTATATCTGCACTACTTTGCAGGAGTTTCAGGAAACGCAGCAGCTAAGTGAGAATGAAGTTTGCAGCTAATGACGAGCCAGCCAGCTTTAGCATTAGGAGATATTAGAGTTTCGTTTAGTAGTGATAGAGTTTTAGTTTTAAAGGGTGTTCTCTATGTACCTTCCATTGGAAGGAATTTGATTTCGGTTTCTAAAATAATGGATGCTGGTTATATGTTTATTTTGCTAATAAGTCTACTGTTATTAATTTTAATAAATATTTTATCTATACTGCTGCTAGAGTACATGACCTTTTTATTCTTGATATATCTCCTCGTGTGCTACAATGAAAAGAATTAAATAACATTAATCTGCCATATAAATAAAAATTTATTTCTGAATTGAGTCAAACTTATTTGTGGCACTTGCGTATGGGTCATATAAATCAAAATAGGATTTCGAGGTTGGTTTCAGATGGACCTTTGAGTTCATTGAAAGTGGAGGCACCACCAACACGCGAATTCTGTTTAGAAGGAAAAATGACCAAGAGACATTTCCCCTCAAAAGGAAATACAGCCAGTGATAAGTTAATTAATTCACTCTGATTTGTGTGGTCCTATGATATATAAGCAAGATGTGATTTTGAGTACTTTGTAACTTTCACATATTATTACTCAAAATATGGTTACATTTATCTGTTGCGCTATAAGTTTGAATGGTTTGAGAAATTCAAAGAATTTAAGGCGGGAACAGAGAAACGACATGATAAACATATCAAATCATTGCGATCTGACTATGGTGGTGAATACCTTTCTGCGGAATCCATTAAATACTTATCATATTGTGAAATTTTATCTCAATTGCCGGTCTAGGAACACCACAACAAAATTGTGTAGCAGAAAGAAAAAAATATGACCCTTATGGAAATGATTAGATCAATGTTAAGTTATTCAATTTGCCTTCTTCCTTTTGGGGATATGCTTTAGAAACAATAAATTATATTCTGAATTTGGTTCCTTCAAAGTCAGTACTTCAACTCCAGCAGAATTGTAGACTGGGCACAAGCTCAGTTTGCTGCACATTTGGATTTGGGGTTGTCCAGCACATGTGCTGAAAGGGAAACCATAAAAATTGAAATCGAGGACAAAAATGTAAATTTTTATTGGATATCAAAAGGGAACAAAATGACGTTTATTTTATTGTCCCAAAGAAAAGAAGGTAATTGTTGTGACAAGTGCCAGATTTTTAGAAGAGGACTATTTAATCAACCATATTCCAAGAAGTAAATTAGTTTTACAAGAATTAAGCAGTGGAGTAACTAATAACTCATATCTGAAACATATTCCGAAAGCCAGTATTGACATACCACTGCATTATCATAGTGGGAGAAATGTCTATAGACAGCAGAACACACAAGAGCAATTACTTAACATCTCACTACCCCAAAGTAGTGGGAGTAATGTTGAACAACCTTAAAATTGTTGAGCAACCTGAAATTATTGTGCAGCCTGCACTTGAGGAAAAAGTTAATGATATCCTAGCATCCAAGGCGTAGAGGATAACATTAAGGCTTCAGCTCCGAAAAATGATGTTACGGTTAAACAACCAGATCAAACTGTACCTGTAATGACTAGTCGTAGTGGGAGAATTATTAAAAAACATCTCCGATTTGCGCTCTTGGAAGAATCTTATGATAGAATTCTCGAATAGCCTAATATAGAACCTCTTAATTACGACGAAGCACTACAGGATACAGACGCTAAAAAATAGATTGTTGCTATAAAATCTGAAATGGAGTCCATGTACTCCTGTCAAGTCTGGGTCTTTGTAGAACCACCTACTGGTGTTAAGCCCATTGGTTGTAGATGGATCTATAATAAAAAGAGAGGAGTAGATGAAAAGTCCAAACTTTTAAAGCTAGACTTGTTGCAAAAGGGTTTACTCAAAAATAAGTGATCAATTATGAGGAAACCTTTTCGCCCGTAGCCATGCTTAAATCCATTAGGATTATCTTATCCATTGTTGCTCATTAGGATTATGAGATTTGGCAAATGGATGTCAAGACGGCTTTCCTTAATGGAAGTCTTGATGAGTGCATCTACATGGCACAATCAAATGGTTTCATTAAAATTGGCAATGAGCACATGTTGTATAAATTAGCGAAATCCATTTATGGATTAAAACAGGCTTCTAGAGCATGGAATACTTGTTTTGACACATTGATTAAAACTTGCGATTTTGATCAATGTGAAAACAAGTCATGTGTCTATACGAAGTGGGATGGAGATAAAGTTGCATTTTCGATTTTGTACGTAGATGATACCTTGCTCATAGAAAATAATGTGAGCATGTTGAATTCAATAAAGGAGTGGTTGTCCTCGTGTTTTGATATGAAGGACTTGGGACTAGCGGCACATATTCTTAGGATAAAGCTTATGCGAGATCGCAAGCAAAGGATATTACGTTTATCCCAAGCACTTTATATTGATACTATTCTCACTATGTTTAGCATGCAAAATTTCAAGAAAGGTTTTTTTCCTTTTAGGCATGGAATCTCTCTGTCAAAGAATCAGTCCCCAAAAATGACTGATGAGATAGAGAAGATGAAGGCGGTCCCTTATGTTTCTGCTGTAGGGAGTCTCGTGTATGATATGTTATGTACTAGACCTGATATCTGCTTTGTTGTTGGCATGGTTAGCAGTAGGAGCGCTTATTGAGCTGATAATTATGCTTAACGGTTTGGGTAACGGTTGTCGGATTATAAATATAGTAACCCGCTAGTCATCCAATAAGATAACGAACGGATTGGTGTCAGATTAACAATTATCAGGCAGTTATCTGGCGGTTTATCGACTAAACCAAATAGAAATTTTTGAACAATCTTAGTCTTATGAATACCAATCGGCCAAATTAGTTGATAGAATCCATCACTCGACCTTGAGTTTGACAATACCCCTTTATGTAAGCTTATAATTTTTCATGTGAAAATCCGGCCGGTTGATTTTATATCCGTCACATGAAATAGTTTAAGCAGAATTATAAAGGATTTAATTAGTTGGTTAAATTAAATTATTAGTGAATTAGTTTAATTAACTGGTATTTGTAATATTAACATGGGGAGTTAAAACAAGTATTGGTGAATTTCGAAATTTATATTGAGGAGTTCAATTGCAGTTTTTTAGTGGAATAAACTGTGAATAATTAGTGGGATTTAGAGCCCGTTGGGATTGGCTTAAAATAAGTGACTTTTTAGCAGAAATAACTTTTAAGCCAAAAAGCAATAAGTTACGGTTGCCCAGCTTATTGCTTTTGGCTTGTTTTAAGCAGTTTTAAGCACTTTATAACTCTGCCAAACACTGGAAAAAAAACCCAAAAAGAGTTTAAAAGCTGAATTGACCAGCTTAAAAGCCAATCTAAACACCCTCTTAATTCGTCCAAAAATTTCGAATTAATACTATAATTGGTGGGCTCTTATTATTTATGTGGTCTCTGCTGTACCTAGTAAAACCTTAAGAGACTTGGGAAGAAAGTTACTTAAAATAAGTGACTTTTTAGCAGAAATAACTTTTAAGCCAAAAAGCAATAAGTTACGGTTGCCCAGCTTATTGCTTTTGGCTTATTTTAAGCAGTTTTAAGCACTTTATAACTCTGCCAAACACTGGAAAAAAAAAACCAAAAAGAGTTTAAAAGCTGAATTGACCAGCTTAAAAACCAATCTAAACACCCTCTTAATTCGTCCAAAAATTTCGAATTAATACTATAATTGGTGTGCTCTTATTATTTTTGGCCTGTTTTTTGGCTTAATTTGGGGTCTACAAATAGAAGACTAGCTTGACCTTATAACTCACTCTTCAGAGTAGTAATATCTGCTCACACAAATATTTTCGTCCAAGACTTACTATGATTATAGCAGATGACTACAATCTTGAATTCTTGTTCGATGAACGGTATGTGCAACAGTTTCGAGAGGTTATTGCTTATAAGTTCTGTAATTAAGTATGCTTGTTTCCCCTGCGCATACTATAACAGATGTGATTTTAATAATCATTTTGGTTCATAATCTCTTTTTTCCATTAACATTTTAAATAAGTTCTAGTATAAATTTCTTAACTTTCGACCTTGAAAATGAGAAAATCTTAGATTTGGGTTGGACTTAGGATGCACGAGTATGTGATTAGAGTTGCAATTTAGTGGTTACAACTTTATCCAACATCTAATGGTGTTTAAGGAAAACCAAAAAACTCCATCAAACTAAAATTTGGTCATGACTCAATGTACATAAATTTATGTCAAGGTTGCTATCACGAAACCTATAATATAGCATTGAAGTAACGGTAAAATTGTCTTTGTATGACATTTATGTTAGAGGTTCGAACCGTTGATTTTCCACAAAATCTCCAAGACTAATTTCTTAAGAAATTAATCAACAAACATATGAAGTAGTGGGGGTTTTTTTTTATTTCAAAAGTAAAAGAGCCAAAATATCCATGAACTATTTGAAATGGGTGTTTGGTTAAGCTTATAAGCTGGTTAAATTGGTTATAAGCACTTTTCAGTTTTTCTACGCATTTGGTAAATATCCAAAGTTCTTATAAGCCAAGTGCTTACAAGCTAAAATCAGTCATAGGCTATAAGTTGGTCACCCGCAACTTATGACTTTTCAGCTTATAAGTGACCAAGACTTTTATTAGTTTATCCTTAATAATATTTTTTAATTTACAAAATATTTTTTCCAAAATAAAATTTTTTAGTTCTCTCTTTGTTCCATATTTGTTGTTCATCATTATCTACAAATTTTTTTTTTAATTCATAATATTTCGTTAAAATTTTAAGAGTATTTTAGTCTTTTAAACAAAAGAACAGCTTATCAGCACTTTTCTATCAAATACATTAATTGTTTATTATCAGTTTCAGCATGACTATTCAAACAAATAAATACTTATTTAAAATATTAATTTTAGCACTTAAAAAATCTATTTCAGCACTTCAATCTTATCAGCTATTTATAAGCGAAGGGGAGGTGTTACCAAATAAGGGTCTTTTTTATATTTGTGTTTCCCTTCTTCAAATTTAGCTAGAATTGAACGGACAGAAATAATTAGGGTCGGGTTGCAGAAAATGTCAGCGTCAGCTTTGCCGGACGAGCTATGGAGACGAATCCTTGAAATCGGAATTGAATCCTCCAACTTCAACTACAAAGATCTTTGCTGCCTCTCCATAACTTGCAGACGTCTCAATCGACTTTCCTCCGACAATTCTCTCTGGTCCTCTTTGTTCTCCGCCGATTTCTCCCAGTATCCTATTAAGCAACATCGTTCGTCTTCTTCTGTATCCAATAAATCGCTCTACAAAATAAGGTATATATGCAGTACTCAAATTTTATTATACATGTGTATGTGTGTGCTGTTTTAGTGTATCTACATCATATAAATTCTTAATTTTACACTCAGCTTTCCCACGAGTATTTGAAAGTTAAAATTGAGTTTGAACATGAATTTCACTTGGGAAAAAAATTTAAACTTTGTGTGTGCAAGCCACCGCACTTGTATGCCGGTAAAAGCTTACCCGCACCCGCGATTACACCAAATCATACTAATTTACCATGATTAGGTCATAACTTAAGGTGAGAATTGTATTCATTTACTATTGTTTAGTGATAAGATTGTATGTGAAGACGCATGTCATTATTCATTGGTTTCGTGTAAACACTGGGTGCAGGTAAGTTTTTACCCTTGTATGTCTTCTATTCTCAGCCATGTCATCTCATCTTCCTGTTAATGTTACCTTCTCTGGAAAATCTTTTGATGGGAGTTCATTAATTGGTTGTTGACATCAACTAGATATGAAAAAGTCCGAGAACAGAAGGTTTTGGCCCATAGAAGGGCCGTTTTAAGAATTCAGAGTGAAATTAATGAGCATTCTAGGAGGATTCGGGAGACGGAACTTCGCTCTGCAGAGGAGAAAGAGAAGATGAAGAACACTGTTGCTGAGTTTTTAAATTTGCGTAAAATCAGGTAGTGGACAGAAGGCTACTCGTATGATGTTATTTTATTGTTTTTGTTTCCTGCAATTTTGCTTACAATACTGGGGGTGGGATCTTGCTTTAACAAAACAGCTGGTTGCTCGTTTGAAAACTTCATAAACAAAAATACAATTGGGAGATGATAAACTACATGTGTATGGTAGCCTGACAAAAAAGAAAAAAATTACATGTTTATGGTATCCCAGTTTGTGCAGAGAATAATGTTTTATACAAGAGCAGTACGATCTTGTTTGCGTGTTTGTTTGTAGAAGCTTCGTTATTCTTTGTTAGTCAAAGAAAAATGTAAAATAACTCAGCTGATGTTTGACTTTGGTATTGATTTGCTTCTATCAGGCAAGCCTCAGTTGCTCTAAATGTTTGGCAGCCGGAGGTTGTCCGGGGTAAGCAAAAGCAGATAGTTGAGCAATGCAATGTACCTGTTAACAATCGTATCCATGCCATTGAGATGGAGCTCAAGCTTTGCAAACAGCAAGTTGAAGGGTTTGAGAAGGCCCTTGTAAGTTTACGTCTATTTTATGGAGAACAATGTATCATTCATCTAATTGATGAACTGCATTATAATCTTTTCCTTTGTATTATTGCAGAGAGTTGAAAAAAGGAGAATGCAGGCAGCAAAGGAAAAGCTGGCTTCAGTAGAATATCACCCCTTGCGAGATTTTAACTTAGCAGTCACACCAATTGCTGAACAGGCCATGAGAAAAAGATTAAGAACATCATCAAGTGTAAATTTCTAAACCTTTCTACTTTTTCCATGCAATTTGAGTTTTTTTTTTTTTTAGGTATGATAAACGTTTGTTACTTGAGTTGGGATTGCAAGAATGCTGGGGGGTGGGGATGGTGAGAGCATCTTTGTTTTATAGTGGTACAAAAGCTACGTGGATATAGGAGTGGCTTCTCCAGATTGTCAACTTTGTTTTAGAATGATACAAAAGCAAAGTGGAGAAAAATATTGCTATGGAAGGGATGGTGAGAGCATGTACTGATCTCGAGATATCAGCATATATCTTTTAATGGTACTATATAGGTAATCTGGAGAAAATGTAGTGGTGTTTTAGTCATCCACTTACTAAGAAAGCGGTAGCGAGTTAGCTTGTTTTTTCATGAGGGTGATTTTTTTATTTTCTCCGGCTCTTCACCCTTCTCTTTTCCTTTTTGGTTGTTGTTGGTGGTGACTATCAATTTGATAGCCCATTGGTTCTGATTGCTAGATTACTGTATTTATTCAGTTGCAAAATTGGTGATTCCTTAAATCTGTTTAATATCTCAGAAGGAAACTAGGAGTTGATGCACCATTGAATTGGATGAGTTACTCGTGGCAAGGAATCTTCAAATTGGTCTACATGGCAAATGGATGGTACAATGCTGCTGTTTAGCCTATTTGCATCTCTGTCCAAGCTGCACTTATTTTGCAGTTGCTGTGTTCCTGTTGATTTTTGATAAGTATGGCAGATTCGGTTCACCTCGGGTGCATTTAGAAACAGATATATGTGATATGAGGAAGGGGAATATGCTGTCTAATATGCTTGACTATGGGGAAGGGTGTTAAAGAAAATCGAGGATTATTCTTCGGAGTCTGAAAAAGAGAGCAAAATGCATGTTGTGCAATAGGAAGGGGGACTGTAGGGCTATTTTGGAATATCCAGTAGGATGCTGATACATGAAAACACAGGTTGGTCGAGAAACTTTACTTTGTGACTCACACAACTTACACAAATTGTGCGGGGTTGTCTATGTTTGACAAGTGTTGTTTGTGGAACTCAAAATGCCTCACACAACTAACGCTTTTGAGTTCACAAACTCTACTTGTTATAACAGGCAACCCTTTTGGGTCCTATAGTTTTCACTTGACAAACATAGGCAACCTTGTAAAAAATTTCGTCAGTTTTGGTGTATTTTATTTTCTGATAATTTGCTTAATAGTCAGAACCAAATAATGAAAAATGTCCTTCATAGAGAGAAAAATCCAGCCTTTCTTTGGATCACTTCGTTAATAATAAGAAAAATGCACTTCTGACTATATCAAACTTTTTCGATAATTTATGTAATGTTACGTGAATACTAACCCAAAAAAAAAAAGAAAAATCTAACACAGTTTATATGGCGTTTACGTCGTGTACCATAAAACAGCAACAAAGAGTGAAATTCTATAAGTGGGATTTGGGATTGCATTGTGTGCCATCTAATAACAAAATAGTAGTTATCCAAACTACACTAGAGGTGTAAACTGTACTAAAGAAAGGCGGGTGCGCACCGGGTAAGA
The DNA here is from genome assembly GCA_002018475.1 of Nicotiana obtusifolia. Lineage (NCBI taxonomy): Eukaryota > Viridiplantae > Streptophyta > Magnoliopsida > Solanales > Solanaceae > Nicotiana > Nicotiana obtusifolia. The sequence goes on along the minus strand of MCJB01048660.1, from coordinate 22,278 downwards.
TGCTCAGTGTGCAATAGCTCGCAAATCACACTAAAAATGTAAGGTGATCCTGATGCCACGAGCTCTAACTGAGAAGGCTGTTGTTAAGAAAATCGATCTCAAATTTCGCATGTAGGAAACCACTTACCCAATTCTGACGGTCAACTTTTGTATCTTTGATACGCAAGAAATAAGCAACGAAAGATCATCCATTTTTTAATAAAAAGATTATTCAGTTGTAATATCATGAAACTATTCCTGATTAAAAGGAAGTAGTAAATCTGTACAAGTTCTCTCCAAAACGAAAGAGGCCAATAAAACTAAAAAACAGAAAAGTGAAGATCAATTATAATTTTTTCTCCGTTTCTCCTTTCAGCTTCCTCAACATTTTGATTCATTATCTCTTAGACTTAGCTATGCTCCAAGCATCAAGAGTCTCAATTGTGATTGTTTCAGTGCCATTGTTGAAAGCAAATAAATGTGCTTTGTCATGGATGGCTAATGTCGGATATACCCTTGATGTAATGCATGTTTTCCCACCAGCACCAAAACTTTCTACTACCGAGTGATCAATCTGCAAAAGGAAGAAGAAAAGGTCAAGAAGTTGTCAACGGCCACACAAAGAAAACTAAAAGTGAGAGTCTAAATTTTAGGGCCCGTTTGGCCATAAAAAGAATTCACTTTTTTTTGGTTTTCTAATTTATTTTTCCGTGAGATTTCAAATCCAACTTGAAATTGAATTCTGAAATTTTGTCGGAATTTGATAAACTCCAAAAAGTCATTTTTTATAATTCATATGCCCAAACGCCACTTAAATACATTTTTGAGGGGAAAAAAATTTAAAAGAAAGCTTACCAAACTCCTTAGAGACAGCTTTTTGTCTGATAAATATACATCAATATATCCAGCAAAAGAGGGTTTGTACATTTTGTTACTATCCTTAAGGGTTGACCTGTCGCCAAAAAGGGAAGGAAAAAATTGAATAACAAGGTTAGCCAATTGCAAAAGCATAAAAACAACAACACTTTGATAACAATTTATGTATGAGATATAAGGTTATTTTTTTTTCTTTTTTTTTTGGGGGGGGTT
>MCJB01048659.1:25543-70754 GCA_002018475.1 Nicotiana obtusifolia | reverse complement strand
AACCTCACACCTGGTCCTCGGCCGCACTCAGTCAGAAAATCATCACAAGCCCCTCGGGCATAGTAAAACAGTAGTTCTCAGCCCAAACATCATTTCAAATATTGTGTAAATCTCAAAACTGAGTAAAAAGTGGCTGAGTTGTACAACAGTGGAAACAACATGACTGAGTTCAAGTAATAAGTACAAATAGTGAGGAAATAGTGATAAAAATCCCCGGGGGGTTCAAACAATTGGCACGAAGCCCAAATATGGCAATCAGCCCAAAACATGATGATATCAAATAGGTTTCAATCAAATATGTAGTAAAAATCATCAATCGGGACGAACCAAGTCACAGTCCCAGTAGTAAACGACCCCACACTCATCATCGAGCGTGTGCCTCACTTCAATATAGCACTACGATGTGCAAATCCGGGGTTTCGAACCATCAGGACATCATTTACAATCACTACTCACCTCGAACCGGCTAAATTCCTAGCCACGACGTCTTTTCCCTTCAAATTGGTCTCCGCGTGCGTCGAATCTATCCGAATTCAGAACAATTACATCACAATATGTTGAGGGAACAAAGTCCACGCAAAAACAATCAATAAATATTAAGAAATCCCAAAATTAGCAAAACCCGAGCCCCGGGCCCACTTTTTCGTAATTCAGTAATTTTTTCACCTCAACGGGTTCCTTATCTTCCCACGAGTTCAACCATACAAGATTTATCGAATTCCGAAATCGGTTCGACCTCCAAGTCTTAAAATCTAAACTTAAGGGTTTTTCCACAATTTTCCCGACTTAATCACAAGTACAAGCTAGAATGCAGTATGTTAGGGTAATTTTGACCAAGATTAAGTCAAGAACACTTACCCCGATGTTTTTCCTTGGGAATCTTCCAAGAATTACCTCAACACTTGCTTCAACCCGAGGTCTATAGCTCCAAAGTGTTCAAGATGGTCAAAACTCCTCCTCTTGAGGATTTGTCCAAGAAAATATCCTTTGGATATGATTTTTAAGGTTGATTTGCTGTGATTCTATGGTGTTTGGAGGTGTTTCTCTTTGCGGGTACCGGAAAATGGCTTTTGCATGGCAAATGGGCACTGATTTCTGTTTATAAAGGGGCCAAAAATCGAGACAATAACACCCCTGTCCGGCCTTATATGCGATTGCATATCTGTCGCAGAACAGATATGCGGTTCGCATATTTGACGTGGCCATCGCAAAAGTGGCCCTAGCCTTCACCGCAATCTCATCATGAAGCATGGTTTGCAGTCCGCATTTCAGGTTTGCGGTCCGCACTTCGACCGCATTCATGACGTAGATTTTTGTCCAAAAACTCTGTCCCGGTATGCGGTCTCAGTATGCTGAAATGGAACGCATTCTGACCGCATTTTTGGCTTTACATTTTGTTCAGTTTTCTGTCTCAATTGCGGTCTCAATGTTAGATATGCGGTCCGCATGTTAGATATGCGATCCGCATTTTCTATCGCATTCCTGACATGAACTTTGCCCAGGAACCTTCCTGGGTTTGCGATCTCTGGGAGAGATATGTGGTCCGCATTTCAGAAATGCGACCGCATTCTCGACACCTGGTTTTCTGCAACTTTCTTTTCCAACGATGAATTAGTCTGTTTAACCACCCAAAACTCACCTGAAGCCTCTGGAATCTCAACCAAACATGCCAACATACTCCATAACATCATTCAAACTTGTTCCAACCTTCGGGACGCTCAAACAACCCCTCAACGCCCAATTCGAGTCGGATTCAAGCCTAAGGATTTCAAAATCCTCTAAATCGCTCTGTTGATCTAAACCCAAACAAACCTTGTCCGAATGACCCGAGATTTTGCACGCAAGTCCTAAATCACATATCGAAGCTACAGCAACTTTCGGAATCCCATTCCGACCCTCGGATCAAGATCTCGCCTAACACCCGGAAATTATCAAAATGCTAACTTCGCCAATTCAACTCTAATTCTACACCGGACCTCCAAAACTAATTCCGATCCCACTCCTAAGTCATAAATCATCTCCCGAAACTAACCTAACCATGGGAACTCACATCCGAGCCCTCTAACCCAGAAGTCAACATCCGGTTGAATTTCCGGTTTAAACCTTCTTGAAGGAGACTAAGTGTTTTGTTTCTTACCAAGTCCACCCCGCACTCAACTACTCGACTTGGTTATGTTAAATACAGATAACGAAACATAAGGAGACAGAAAATAGGGAAGACGGAGTAGCAACCCACGAGACAACTGGCCGGGTCGTCACAGTTGAAAACCCTTGTGACGGAGGAAGTTCGGAAATTACTTCTTCGCCAGTATTGCTTTTCCATACTTTTGAAACATTAATTGAATTTTAAAATGGGAAATCTATTTGATTATAGTTCGTAAAATTTCAAACCATTCGAAGAAATTGATTTGTTGTTTACTAACGTTTAGGCTGTCATAGAAAAGTGATTGGATTTTCTTTCTGTCTTGTCTTTTATACTTATTTAAAAATCAAGTTCTTTTAAAAAGATTTTTAGGAGAATAAAATTCTTTTTGGAGACTTTTTTTGTCAATTTCAAATTCAATCTCCAAAGCACCAACGATGTTGTCATCTCCTAATTCGGCACCTAGTGACGTATAGGTAGGAGAATCTGGTCGATTGTAGGTAGTGTCGGCAGAGGGAACCATTTCTAGTTTTTCTACCTTATACCTAGCTTGTGGAACTCTACATTCGAAGTCTACTATCTCAATTCTAGTAGGATATGAAGACACTAAATGTCTAGCAGAATGAATTGGTGGAATTTCAAACTGCAAAGAGGCAGAAACTTACTCTTTGGCTAAGGGACCTCCGAAAGGAAACTAGCACAGATCCGGAAGGGAGTTGTTGAATCTGGGAAACTGTTGTGTTTTGTGGCTTTTGGGCAGGAGTGGCATCCTGCGGAAGCCAGTTTTCCGGGAGAGAATCCTGATTCCAAGAGATAGGTCTTGGAATAGACAGATGAGACCTTTGCAGATCTGTCTAAAAGAGAACTGTTTCACCTTTGTGAGTAGTTCTCATAGCTCCAGTGTTAAAGGCAGAACTCATTGCCTTATATTGGAATCTGTAAATAATTGCTACTGGAAGAGTGCCATCCTTAGTCTTATAATTAGAAGTCTTAACATTTAGGGTCAAGGCATCTAAAATGTTTCTATCTTTAAGGGAGACTGTGAAGTTAGGGAAACAGTCGAAATAAATTGGTCCATTGCAAAGACTGGTTTCTACCATTCCTAGCAACAAATTATTGAATTCTAGAAATCTAGAATCTCTAAGACAGAGTAGGAGTGATGTGTCCAATCCTTCTCTGGATAAAGGCTTAGCGTCTATTTGTACTAAACCAAAATGAATATAATTATATTTATTTCTATATTTCTCAACATATTTGATATTGAGAAGTTTGATTTCCTCATGGTTTGATTCCAGAGGAATAGTCTGCTCAATGGTAGACATGTGATAATCACTTGTCAAGCTCTATTTTTTGGACTTGTAAGTTGTTGACTGGGGATGCTTGGGAATTTTTCAGTCGTCAATTGATTGCTGCAAATCAGAGAAACTAATCTCTTTTTTGATCTTAAAATTGAAAGAAGATGAGGAGGAAGAAGAACTCGTAGATCTAGAAGAGAGGGAGTGAAAGTACGACATATCAATAATTAAAATTGCTTCCTATCCTTGGCTCGAGAGACCAAGTGGTTTCATAAAGAAGTTATTCAAGTTCTTAACTCTACTGTATGTGGAAGAGTCAGATCTGGGGTTAAACTTCATACATCTGTAAATTATATGATCTTGTAAGATATTTGTTCAGATCTTATCTTACCATTTTGCTTAGTGTTAGATGTAGAGGGTAGATTTGTAAGTATACTAATTCTTTTACTCAAAAGGGCTAATTTTTATGATTGTTTTTACGAAGAATTACTTCTGGATGACCCAAAGGTTTTACAACCATCTGCAAGCCTACCAGGTACGTTTACAGGCATCACCTTGCCATAATCCCTGGGAACCAATCTTACAGTGCAGATCCAAAAGGATCCCAGTGCCATCTTCAAAGATTCTTCATATTACAAGCATATGATTAACCATTTTATAGAAAAGAATCAGTAGATCTGCAGATCTAACATCTTTGCACTATAACAAGATAAAGTAAGAACACCTCTCAAACTTAACCATAAATAAAGAGATTCGTGAGTTTAATACTAGATCTGGCAGTACCACATAACAATATGTTAAAAATAAGAATCACATCCTTACTTCCCCACCTGGCTCTGATACCAGAGGGGCGGGCTTTGAAATTAAGAATCACATCCTTAATTTCTTGTTATCAATAATACTTCTGATCGGTTCTGCGGCCAGATTTTATATTTTAATCTTGTGTTAACATACTTGCATTCGGTCGGCTTTGCCACCTATTTTATTTAGCATACGTTTGCATATGGTCGGCTTTGACGCCTGAGTTTTTCTTTATTTATTGCTTCCTGTTCCTTATATTCCTCGTATTTTCCCAATCCCCTCTACCCCCTCAGGGACTAGCTTCCGCCCCTCTGGTATCAGAGCCAGGGGGGAAGTAAGGATGTGATTCTTGTTTTTAAAATACTGTTATGTGGTACTGCCAGATCTAATATTAAACTCAGGGATCTCTTTATTTATGGTTAAGTTTGAGAGTTGTTCTTACTTTATCTTATTATAGTGCAAAGATGTTAGATCTGACCTAGAAGTTTGTTTTCCACAAACGGGAAGGATTCAGAGGTATGCCTTGGTTAGCCCTTCAAGGCTACTGCAAGTGGTACAAGGCATGGAGAGATGCCACGAAAACCTACTTACCAGCAGTTGGAAAATGGTTTTCCAGCAACCCCAAATTTCTATCACCAACAGATGTAGCAAACACTTCATTTCTGCAGCAGAGAAGGCTAGTTCAAGCCAAATTAGCAGGCTCTGCCAGCAAAGAAGACTACATCCATGAGATGGAAAATCTTTTACAACAGCTTAAGGGAAAGGTTCCCGATCAATATTCATCCAGTTCGTCTGAAGAACAATCAGAAGAAGATGATGACCCTGACTATGACCCAGAATAAGTCAAAATCAGGACAAATTTGTCGCTGACATTAGCCATGATGCCAGCAATAAATTTTCTGAAAAGTTACTGTATCTTTAAGACGACTCTACACATTTCCTCTCTCTAAACCCTCTCAACACTTAAGAGCTCTATACCCTGTAAGCTTTAAGTTTCAATTTTTTAATATTTTTATTTTTATTTCCTATTATCAATAATACTTCTGGTCGGCTCTGCTGCCAGATTTTATGTTTTAATCTTGTGTTAACATACTTGCATTCGTTCGATTCTGCCGCCTATTTTATTTAGCATACGTTTGCATATGGTCGTTTTTGCCGCTTGAGTTTTTCTTCATTTATTGCTTCCTGTTCCTTACATTCCTCGTATATTTTCACTCCCCTCTACCCCCTCGGGAACTAGCTTCCGCCCCTCTAGTATCAGATATATATATATATATATATATATATAGAATGTGTATGTTAGATGTATATAATACACATATATATAAAAAATATTTTATCAAATATTATTTTTGGGAGCGGCTAAAAATATACTCGTATTTCTTCTATTATTATTGGATGATCATTTATTAGACTTAAATTAAAAATTAAAAAAACGTAAAATAAAAAAATACTATCGAAAAATTTATTTTCCGTGAGTTAGTGAAACTTTTATGATTTTTGTGTGAGAAGACAAAGTTATATGACTTTGATTAAAAAAAAGTCATAGTTATATGATTTTTGCGTGAGAAAATAAAGTTATATGACTTTGATGAAAAAAGTCATAGTTATATGACCATTTGTGAAATTTTTCCTCAAATCGATATGTTCTAAGAAGTAAGATTGAAATATCAATCTATCGAGATTATTGATCTCATACCAAATCCCATCAATAGAATTATTTTTCCGAGAAAATACAGAGACATCTAAGTCATACAAGTAAATAGAATTGACATTGTTTCAAGTCATACAAGAGTGCATTACAATTAAATCTTACATATTTCCCATATTTGGCACCTGCTTTATGAAATACTTGGATAATAAACTGTACATTTTTTAGATTACTCAAGACAGTGAGAATTGAACTCACATATATTGTGTTTGAACTCACTGATACCACTAAACTATAAGGGTTGATAGTATGTTGAAGGCTATGTTGTATAATAAACTGTTTGTGGGTAGCTTTCTACACTATAGTGTACTTTAGTGGTTATAACTCAGATTAATTTTTTCCCAAGTGTCTTTGTCAAGCTAATCTACAAGTTTATTTTGAAAGGAACGTTGTGTATGATCAAGCTATTATCATTTTAACCTTTTAGTTAGCTTTTCAGTGGGCAAATACTTGTAAATACTATAGAAACCTTGTTCTATCATCCTTCCTTTATACTTTACTACTTGGATAAATAGTTAACTAATTCCGGCATATTAATATTTTTCTGGAGAATATCCAACAATAGTTTAATACTTAGGAGTAAGCATGAACAACTCGAATTCGCAAAATATTCTTCAATAACATTTGGATAAGTTATTTAAGAAAGCAAAGGAACTAAGAAGGGTAATAGTTTAGTACGGTTTGTCAACCCCACATTGATAGAAACTGAAAAACAGAGAGTTGAGAAGCATTATAGAAGCAGAGGCCCCAGCACTAAGTAAAGCATACCTTTCTCGGCCTTTTGGCTAAGATCAAGTGTAGTATCTGTTCTTATCAGTTTAATATCTAATATATGGGCCATCGACTTACACGATATTAACTTAACTTTTTAAGGGGAAGGTTAATCAAGATAGCTTGCTGCCTGGGCCTTCGTGCGTCGCCCTGGTCTTGCACTATTGCTTGGCCCTGGCGCAGCCCACTAAGTCTAAGTTTAAATATTTTATGTTCGTGTCTTTGCTTTTGATGTAGTTGAGAAGGATTATTATGTAAGAGATAGAATTTTGTCAGTTGGTTTGTGTCAAGTCAAATCGGGAGTCCATTCTTATTGGCGTAGTTTGGTCGAATGAAACATGTAAAATCGGAGTAGCATTTTTTTTAGTGTATTTTGCATTATATACAGTCAAACATATATATAACAGTTATTATAGACGACAAATATTATAACATAATATAAAAGATGAATTCCGGAAAAACTTGACTTTTATAATGAATTACTATTATCTGTTATAGAGAGGTCTGATTGTAGTAACTTCATTATGCAGGAAAAATAAACCTTCTTGAAAGTTAATCTATTTATATTTTATATTTATATCTATATTATTATAAAGCACGAATAATTTATGCTAAATGTTGAATGACTAATATATTCTCGAAACATATATTAGATAATATTTTGCAGTTTTTTCTTATCTACTATAGATGTTTCGCGAAGGGTAATGGAATTAGTTTGGAAGAACAATGTGCCCCTATAAATAACCTTAAATCTTACGATATTAAATGAGTAATTAAGGTATCGGCTATTCGAAAAGGATCACACAATATTGATGGACCAAAATAGTCCATAATTTTGGATCGACCTTCAGTCCATGTTAGATAAAATTGTAATAGTCCACTACACCTTGCCTAAAATTTAGGATTTGAATTCAAAAAAAAAAAATTTACATTCCGTAGTGCAATACTTAGCACTCTGAAATCAAGTACAAATTTATTTGTCGCTCTTATTTTTCTAGGATTGTTTACATTCTATCTATATATTATTAAAAGGAAGGAAGTCTAGTCTAGGATTATAATAAGTGAAGCATAGAAAAAAGACATGTAGTTTTAGGACAAATTAGTTAGCATAGTTAATAATTAGTTACTCTTTTTTGAATTTGAATTAAAAATAATTTAACATTTATATATTTTTAAGGTATCTATTATAAAAAAAGTAGAATATATAAATAAATAACTTCAGTGTAGAGATATATAAAGTTTTAAGACTAATTTATGGAACACTCCGAAAGTCCGGACTAGGTGGAGACATGTTAAATGAGTATTAATGTGATATTTTAGACATGTGAAGTCCCATCGGGATGAGTAAGGGTAAAAATAATTGTTTTGGAATGAAGGCGGGGAGTGTGGTGCATAAGATTCGATATAAACATGAAAGTTGTATTCCATTGAAATAGCTTTTCTACGATATATTATGGAGGCCGAACGGATTTCTGAGCAAAAATGTATGTGCGTTTTACTAGACAATGCGCAGTATGCGAGCCCGGATGGTCCTGTGTGCGGCCGCGCACGTGTGAAAGTGCTACTGCCCTGCTACGTGTTCAGGTGTGGGGTTGGGCCTTCAGCTGCGGTGAGGGCACACTGGGGAAGCCATTTTAAAAGCCCTACTTCGTCCCCCACAAGCCGAAATACAAAAACTTGCTCTAGAAAGGGAAACTCTCAAGAATCTAACTTCTCAAAGGTCCCTCCATCATCCAAGGTAAGTTCTAATGATAATTGTAAGTTAATTCAAATTCCTCAACACCTTTATTAATATGGGTAACCCTTCAAATCACTAGATATTGATTGCGACATCAGTTTTAAGAGACGAAACCCTAAAACTCGAATTCAAGAGGATAAAAGAAAGACAATGATTCTGAAAGGATTTTTGAGAAAAAATTTATGTGCGTTTTACTAGACAATGTGTAGTATGCACGCTCGGATGGTCGCGTGCGCGGCCGCGCACGTGTGGCAGTGCTACTGCCTTGCTACGCATTCAGGTGTGCGGTTGGGCCTTCAGCTGCGTGGGGGCGCACCGGGGAAGCTATTTTAAAATTCCTACTGCGTCCCCCACACCCGAAACGCAAAAACTTGCTCTAGAAAGGGAAACTCTCAAGAATCTAACTCCTTAAAGGTTCCTCCATCATCCAAGGTAAGTTCTAATGATGATTGTAAGTTAATTTCAATTCCTCTAACACCTTATTAACATGGGGGACCTTCAAATCATTAGATATTGATTGGGACATCACTTTTGAGAGACGAAACCCTAAAACTCGAATTCAAGAGGATAAAAGAAACGTAGTGTAAGGAGAATCATAAACATTCCCAAACATAGAGAGTTAGCCTCACATACCTTAATTTCCTGCTCTTGAGCATAATACGACATCCACCAACCCGTTCAACTTTAATCTATAGCAATACAAGTCAAAAGAATTCCATATTAGCAATAATACTCATGTTTTGGTCACTTAAGCATTTTATCAAATATTTGGTGGGCATAAAGCTTCATAGTCCTTATTAATGGCGTTTCTACACCCAACAACCCATTCTCTTGCTCCTAGATACTACTAAAAACTCAAATTGTTATAATCAATACCGTTCTACATCACCCATAAGATAAACACCACCCTTCACCAATAATCAACAATCAACAACCTAAACTTACAACTGTTCATGCTTTTCTATCAAACCCATCAACTCATATCTCATGAACTAGAATCTATAATCATTAATCCAATGCTATTATCATGTAGAGGGTGGAGATATTACCTTTTGACATTCAACAACGTTACTAATTGCCTCTGAAATATAGCTTAGCTTGGTGCCTTGAATAGTTGCAGAACTTCTATTTTCTAGCTTCATAACTCGTTCATAACTTTCATTCTGAACGTTGTGAGCTCAGTGCATAATCAATATAGAATTGGGTTTGATGCCCATGAGTCGCAGTCTAAATTACTCAGCATGTCATAAACAATTGAAGTTTCAATTTTCATAATCAGTTCAAGAACACATGTCTAGGTCTAGTCCTATTCAGTATTCCAGTATCATGTAACTCAATATGATTCAGTGTTTCAGCGTCACATATTGCAGTATGATTCTCAGTTCCTGAATTTAAATCCCTGAATGTTGAACACCTGTATTTGGGCCTGAGGCCGCAGTTAATGCTTTATGCATCTTTGGGCCTTAGGACGCAGTTTATACTTTATGCATCTTTGGGTCTGAGGCCGCAGTTTATGCTTTATGCGTCTTTTGGCCTGAGGTTGCAGTTATGTATACGTATACTTAGGCCCCAGGCCGCAACTTGTGCACATATATATTGGGCCTGATGCCGCAGTTTATTTATTCAGATAAACAGGTTGTTCATCATTCAGAAGATGGAGTATTCATATCCTTACTTCCTTTGTTCAGTTCAGTTATAAATTATCAGTTCCTTTATCAGTTCAGTCATCAGTTATAAGTTGTCAATTCAGCTATCAATTATTAGTATCAGTTCTCAGTTCAGTTTCAGTTTCAGCCTTTACAGTTCTTTCTTTCAGTTGCTTTATATACTAGTGCAATTCAAATGTACTAACGTCTTTTGCCTGGGCCCTGCATCTCATAATGTAGGTAATGATTTACAGATTGACGATTCAGAGCACTAGGATTCTCGTACCAGCTATGTGGTGATCCCCAGTTCTTTCGGGGCATTATCATTACTTTACAATCTTTCAGTATTTACAGATAGTCAGTGTTTTCAATACTTAGAGGCTTCATAGACTAGAGTACCAGTTAGACAGAGTCGCATGCTTTTCATATTAAGCTATGTTTGCTACATATATGTTTCAGAACTATATTAGTGTTTCCGTTTTTATTTATTTATAACCATTTAGACTTTTGGTATATCAGCATGTGCTAGTTTATCTTCCGCATTCAGTATGTTATGATAGCACATGTTGATTCAGCCAACCAGTTGGTTCGCTCGGTCACGTGTAGTCAGGCATCGGGTGTCGTGTTACGTCCAGACCCGGGTTCGGGGCGTGAAAATTTATTTTTTGATAAGTGAAATTTTTTTTGAATAATTATTCATATGGTCATACTATATGGATAAGATCACGTAACGAAAAATATTATAATGATAAAGTTAAAGACAAAAACTTAAACAAATTATTTGATTACTATATGATGTTATCCTTTGATTTTGTATAGGTTCTATTATATTTCTACACACTGCATTAAATAATAAAATAATAGTTAATACTTATTAAAATAATATGATAGATCAAATCATAATTTTATAAGATTAATATTATGTCAAATTATCCGCGCGTTGCCACGGGTTGTAATACTAGTAATGACAATAATAACTTCTCATCCTTACAGGGATTAATATCGAGTTTAACAAAGACGGAGACAAAAAACAAATAGAAATCGTCGAAGAGGAGAGAGTGAGAGAAAGAAATCAGAAAAGAAAACAAATGCACCAAACATTATGAAGAAACGATAGAACAAAATAAAATCAACAAAATAACAGAAAGCACAAAATAATGAGCTTGTTCTTAATTGTATTATACATGCTCATTTTTTTTTCCACACCCTTTTTACCTTTTTCCTTCATTTTTTTCCTAGGTCTGATTGTAGTAACTTCATTATGCAGGAAAAATAAACCTTCTTGAGGGTTAATCTATCTATATTTTATATTTATATTTATATTATTATAAAGCACGAATAATTTATGTTAAATGTTGAATGACTAATATATTCCCGAAACATATATTAGATAATGTTTTGCAGTTTTTTCTTATCTATTACAGATGTTTCGCGAAGGATAATGGAATTAGTTTGGAAGAACAATATGTCCCTATAAATAATCTTAAATATTATGATATTAAATGAGTAATTAAGGTATCGGTTATTCAAAGAGGATCACACAATCTTATGCCCAAACCAACGCAATCAAACAACTTAAGTTGAAAGTCAAGCGTCTCCCTTTCCTGAGTCTCCCTAATCCATCTGCTTTTAAAATAGTAGAAATAGATGCATCAAATTTAGGGTATGATGAAATTTTGAAACAACTTAGTAATAATAAAGAAAGTATCATTGCTTATACTTCTAAACATTGGAATAATTCTCAACAGAATTATCCTACAATTAAGAAAGAAATTTTGGCTATCGTTTTGTGCATATCAAAATTTCAATCAGACTTAATAAATCAAAAGTTTTTGCTTCGCATTGACTGTAAAGCAGCTAAATCTGTTCTACAGAAGGATGTGCAAAATATTGCTTCAAAACATATTTTCGCCAGATGGCAAGCTGTTTTATCAAGTTTTGATTTTGATATTGAATATATAAAGGGAACCTCAAATTTCATACCTGATTTCCTAACCCGTGAATTCCTTCAAAGCATATAACATGCCTAAAAAACCAAAGCCCCCGCGGTTAGCCTTACCAGCCCCGGAGGAGAAGCAACAACAACAGGCTGCCACACAACAGCCTACAGATACATCAATTTCAACAGTTGTTCAAAAACAACAAACAGCAGCAGTTGCTAAAAAGCAGCAAACAACAGAAGCTGGACCAAGCCAGCTAAAATGTAGATCGCCCGCGGACTATGCCATGAAAGGCATCCCAATGGTGGTCACATCACAGCCGATTCCAGCCAAACTAATTTCAATGGCCCAACCTCGAAGATGGGCAGATATCGCCGAAGAAGAACCATCTTCTGAAGATGATATTCAGTTGTACAGCCGCAAGCTTCACAGTGGACGGCAAAAGATTTTGAGAAATGGATATAACTCATGGGCCTAACTCAAAAGCGCCCATCACTTCTCTCAACCAAGAGGAAGTGGCAAATTCAATGGCGCAACTCCTTGAAGCAGCTGTCATATCTTCCGCCAGGTCTTCTTCAGCTTCAACTTCAGTTGTGGTTGCGAAAAGCACCACGCCTTCAACTTCGACCGTGGCTGCTACAAGCACCACAAGGAAAGAAGTGGTGGTGAAAAACCCCACTAAAAGGCAAGTGGTGGCCAAAAGCTCCACTATACAAAGCACGGTGTCTTCTGCACCTAAACAGGCACTTTCTTCACCCGTGCCTCAGCCAATTTCTTCAGCAGGTCCTTATTCGGAAGAACCTCAATATGTTAAGAACGAGATGACTTACTCACTCGTCCAAACCGAGCCACATCTTTTGGATTCTAACCCTTTAGTAGTAGCCAAAAAGATGCACGATCCAACATCCTATTGTCTTCAGAAAACTCCTGTCCATAACCAAAAGTTCTATGAATTTATCCTTACAGACACTCATTCTTATCTATTTAAACCTATTTTGGAAAAAACCCAAACCTATATCACCCATACCACAGTATGGATAAATAAAATTATCTCGCCAAAGGAATGGAGTGATCACCCTATGAAAGTCAGAAAACTTTCCCAACCATTTTCTCCCCAATTTTTTAGTTACTATGATTATAGGGGCGCGTGGTTTAATGCGCTGACCTTTCAAAACCATACTAACAAACATTCATATTTCCTCCTTTGGGGCAAACACTTGCCAGTAGATTTTCCCCAATGGTTTCTGCACCAGTGGTAGCCTATTTACGGTCATTTAGTAGATATTTCCTCCACCAGTGAAAGAAGGATTTGAGTATTTTTGTTTCAAATTTCATGGGGACAGCACATTTTCCAGTTGCTTCAATTTTTCCTCAGATTCCACATCCCATAGATATACACGCAGAAGTTTATTTCCACAAAGGGGAAGTATTCAAAGGTATGCCTTGGTTAGCCCTTCAAGGCTACTGCAAGTGGTACAAGGTATGGAGAGATGCCACGAAAACCTACTTACCAGCAGATGGAAAATGGTTTTCCAGCAACCCCAAATTTCTATCACCAACAGATGTAGTAAACAATTCATTTCTGTAGCAGAGAAGGCTAGTTCAAGTCAAATTAGCAGGCTCTGCCAGCAAAGAAGACTACATCCAGGAGATGAAAAATATTTTACAACAGCTTAAGGGAAAGGTTCCCGTTCAACATTCATCCAGTTCGTCTAAAGAACAATCAGAAGAAGAGGATGACCTTGACTATGACCCAGAATAAGTCAAAATCAGGACAAATTTATCGCTGACATCAACCTTGATGACAGCAATAAATTTTCTGAAAAGTTACTGTAGCAATGTTACTGTAGATCACTGTGCACTTATCACTGTAGATCACTGTGCACTTTTCACTATAGCAAAACACTGTACACTTTTACTGTAGCACGGTCTATAATTCTATAAATAGACCCGCTCACTCACTTCAGAAGGCATTCAATCTTTCTCCCAAATTTCAGAATTCTCTCTACACATTTCCTCTCTCTAAACCCTCTCAACACTTAAGAGCTCTATACCCTGTAAGCTTTTGAGTTGTAATTTTTTAATATCTTTATTTTAATTTCTTGTTATCAATAATACTTCTGGTTGGCTCTGCCGCCAGATTTTATGTTTTAATCTTGTGTTAACATACTTGCATTCGATCGGCTCTGCCACCCATTTTATTTAGCATACGTTTGCATATGGTCGGTTTTGCCGCCTGAGTTTTTCTTTATTTATTGCTTCCTGTTCCTTACATTCCTCGTATTTTTCTAGTCCTTTCTACCCCCTCGGGAACTAGCTTCCGCCCCTCTGGTATCAGATATATATATATATATATATATATATATATATAATGTAATTAGTTTCGGCCGATCGGTTAATTTTATATTTTTCCCTTAAAATAGGAATGACCCAACCCAACCTGACCCAATACCCATATACGTAAGTTAAAAAATAATACTAAAAGTGAATTCTTCCCCCATAAGAAATTTAGTTCAGAATGCATGAGATTCTGACAAGAAAACAAAGAAATAAAAGGTATAATTAGAGAGCAGTTGAAATAAAAATGTTATCAATTTGAATAAAAATCTTGAAAAGAAAAATAAAAGATAGAGTATTATGTTTTGAAGGATTTACTATTTACTTTTAGTATTATTTTAATTTATATATATGAGTATTGGGTCGGGTGGGGCAGGTCGGGTTGGGTCATCCCGATTTTAATTGGATTATTATTTATTAGTTGAAAATAAAAATTAAAAATCACAAAATAAGAAAATACTACTAAAAATTATATTTTTCAATCACTAATTTTTGTATGAGTTAGTAAAAGTTTTATGATTTTTGTGTGAGATAACATAGTTATACGACTTTGATGAAATAAATTCATAATTATATGATTTTGTGTGAGAAAACAAAGTTATATGACTTCAATTAAAAAATAAAATAAAAAAAAAGGTCATAATTATATGACTATTTGTGAAATTTACCTGTCCAGCTTAGCTCATGGAAGGGCAAGTTATTCTGTTAGGATAAGGGTCACGCCTATAAAGGTTTGAGGCAACAAGATCAACTACTTCTACTCTATCTGGCAAGGGAAAATCCCGGTAAAAGGAACCCCAACCCCGAGAAGACCTATGGACTACAACCCGTGGGAGCCCTCTATTTGACTAATATACTCCTTTTTTATCTTCACCATACCTTCATATCAAAAGTGGGATGATTGACTGCAAGAAAATCCAATACTTTTTATCTTTGTCCATGTCACTACTAGAAATTCGGCCAAAACCATTTCAATTTTGTTTACGTAACCTGTCGGTTTTTTGGGCAAAAATGTGGGATTATTTTTGCATTCTGCGAAATTTATTTTTCAGGAAACTGACCAACTTTGGTCGGTTTTTCATTTAAAATAAATTTAAATTAATATTCAAAAAAATCGACCGACATCGATCGGTTATTTTCGTGCGAAAATACAATTAAAGAGTATAAATAAAATAAAAGACAATCTAAAAAATAAAATACATCAATGGTCTAGTGATAAAAAAGTATCCTACCACAGTACAGACCCTGATTCGATTCCCAGACGGTGCATGAAGTTGATCGTACCGACCGCCACAAATCGGTCAGTTTTTACCTATTACCGACCAACATCGATCGATTTTCCTCCTTTTTTTGATAGTGCCATTTATTAACTTTGTGTCATACCAGAAAATATCTACTCTTTAGGTCAATCCATCTTGTTGAGTGACACCATATTGTACTGTGGTCGGATCACAGTGAGTTTGCATAATGCACAAACATTGTGGAAACTAAAAATCAAGCATTTTCATGATTTTCTATATTCGGACAACTCTCTTCCTGTAGTATACCAAAAACTCCTAGAGACGGGAAATGTACAACTTAACATCAGTTTTGTGAAAAACTTCGTGATTTTGAAGGATTAACGGGACACTAGTATAGCCAAAGGCAAGGGACATCCCTATATATGTAATTGAGTAGTCACATCTGCAAGAGCTTATGTAGCTAAGGTGTAGTCTGGTATTTCATTTTCCTTCCTACCAAACACACCCAAAACGTCGAGCATTTTGTTGATTCATGCTACTATGTTCCTGTAGTATGCAGAAACTCTCTGAGACGGGAAACGGACCAATTAACACGATATTAGGTACAGCCAAAGGCCAGAACATCAAATATTGGACTGCTCTTCCATTACGTACATTACACAACAGCAGGAAGAGGAGGGAGCTCATCTGTATACATGCCAAAGATTTCTATTTCATAGTTACAAATTCATCCTTCTAAACTAAAATTTTCTTCATCTTGTTTAGCCAGCTTGAACAATAAACATTTAAACTTGATTTGGTGGGGTGCGCCGGGCCCAAGCGATAGTGCAAGACCAGGGCGACGCACGAAGGCCAGGCAGCAAGCTACCTTGATTAACCTTCCCCTTAAAAAATTAAGTTAATATCGTGTAAGCCAATGACCCACATATCAGATATTAAACTGATAAGAACAGATACTACACTTGATCTTAGCCAAAAGGCCGAGAAAGGTATGCTTTACTTAGTGCTCGGGCCTCTGCTTCTATAATGCTTCTCAACTCTCTGTTTTTCAGTTTCTATCAATGTGGGATCAACAAACCTTATTATATTACTCTTGTTATTTCCCAGAAAGAAAATCATTTCTTTTCTTAAATAACTTATCCCCGAAAAAGCAAGGGGCTTGAAACCGCTAATCTTAAGCTTGTGAAGAATATTTTGCGAATTTGATTACTCGTGCTTATTCCTAAGCATTATTTTTTTTAGGATCCGAATTTATTATTTATTCAACGAAAATTATTGTTGGATATTCTCAAGAGAAATATTTAATATGCCGGAATTAATTAACTTTTTGTCCAAGTGGTGAAGTTATAACTAAGGATAATTGAATAAAGATTCTATAGTATTTACAAGTATTAAAAGGTTAACTAAAAGGCTAACTAAAAGGTTAAAATGATAATAGGTTGATCATACGCAACGTACCCTTCAAAAAAAAAAACTTGTATATTAGATTGACAAAGATACTTGGGAAAAATTAATTTGAGTTATAAGCACTAAAGTACACTATAATATACAAAAACTACCCACAAACAATTTATTATACAACATAACCTTCAACATATACCCTCAACACTTACAGTCTAGTGGTACCGGTGAGTTTCAAACATAATAGGTGTGAGTTCAATTCTCACTGTCTTATTCATCATTGGTTTTCTAGAACAAGTCTTAAGAAATCTCAAGAATATAACTAAAAGTCAAGCATTTTGATGATTTTCTATATTCGTACAACTCCGTTCCTGTAGTATGAAGAAAACTCCGCAGAAACTGGAAATATACGACTAAACATTAGTTCCGTGAAAATACTTCCTGTGATTTTAAAGGATTAATGATACAATAGTATAACCAAAGGCAAGGGACATCACTATATATGTACTTGAGTACTCACATCTGCACAAGCTTATCTAGCTAAGGTGTGAGAAGAAAGAATGAAAGAATACAACAGGCCAAAGTCCAAAACTGCGCGTACGCCTTCTCTCCCCCAAATGTTAGTTTATATTGCCGCATTAATTGTTGATCTTGCAGCCTGTTTCTTCATTTCTGCGGCTTTGCCACTTCCTCGGAAATACATGAACACTTGCTGCATATTGCAGATAATGAAAGATGTTATGGTAAGGGCAGAGACGAATGAGCCTATACAGGCTATGCGTTCAACCAAATCCAATATTTTCTATATAGAACATAGACATATGTGAATAACCATTATCGTTTTAAAAGTACAGTCAAACATCTCTATAACAACCTCTTTTATTCCAGATCTTTTTGGCTTTTATAGCAAAGAACTGTTACAGAGAGCATATATTATAACATAGCATACAAATTGGTTCCATAAAAAACTTGTTTTTTTATAGTGAATGATTGTTATGTAATGATGTTGTTATAGAGAAGTCTGTAATAAATTTTGGAAGCATAATTTCAAAGCTACAATATGTTCAGTGCTAAGAACTTTACATGTTTAACCTATCAAGTTTAAATCCTGAATCTATCTCGGGGTTAGAGCAGTAGTAGAATCAATGACAAAGGGGCAGATAACTAAACCTGGATAACCCATATGCTGATCAATGATTCAACAGAGAAGAATGCAGCACCAATGAAGAAGAATATCTGCAAGTAAAAGCGAGATTCAATCTCTTTTCGGGGAAAAAACAAGATATTTGCTTCTGTGACAAAAGAATTACTCATCAAATTATTCTAACGTGGTTAGAGTTTGTTGAGTTCTGCAGTTGACATTATTCTGAATGCACGAAGTTCAAAAGACAATAATATGAATAAAGAGTACCTGTAGTATAGATTTGTCCTAATGTATATTGCTCGGACTCTCCGGAAATGATTCCGGGTGCATGTTGAATCCTCCAAAAGTAATGCATTTTTGAAGGATCCCACATGGGTGCGGCAAATTTTGGAGAGTCCGCAAATATAGGTCCTAATGAAATATTAGAAAAATCTAAGATAACCTTACCCCGATTATGAAATTCCAGCCTATAAGATCAATTGCATTCAAGAAACCACTGTTAGACAAAGGAATATAAAAAAGAGTAAGCCACATTATATCGACGAATATATAAAAGAATACCTGAAACATATACATTTAACTCAAGACATTACTTCAAATAATAAATTAAAAAGGGGAAAAATGCTCAAAAGGTATAACTGCAATAACTTTTGTATCCTGGAAACTCATTGTATCATCACATATTGCTTTTTCTAAAACCGGAAAAAAAAACTTACGTTAATGAATGCCCCCTGAAGACGAATGGAGGTGCCACAGCAGCTAAGACGCAGAATACAATGTGAATCTACAATTTATGGATAAAAAATCAGAACAGTACTTAACAAGCAACTCTAAAGTAGAAAAAAGGAAATGTTGTGTTCACCGCATAACATAAGAAAAACCAGCCAAACTTCAGCGCGCTATCAGTCCTGCAAACAGAGTGGGATATCGTAAAATAGTCTTAAAAAAAACACAGCAATATAGGACTGTGATAAAGATTTATTCCTTAATGAGGTAGCGCAAAAACAGTACCTCATCGCACGATAAAGAGGACGATACCACAAGAAGTAGGCTGATGGAATACCGAATAAGTAGATAAGAGCAAAAAACCAAGCACCGGGATCTATAATGACAAAAAGTTGTATTAGATAGTTAATTTTTGTTGAAGGATTAAAAAGATTGAGCAATTAGTTTAGCAACAACCTCCTCCTTTGACCCAAACACAGGTGGTTGCTAAAATGTTCCATAGAAGACAACCCGCCAAACCTGCGATTAACCGAGTCCAAAGTTAATAGACCCCACTAGTGCATTAACCAGATGAACCATTTAAGAGAATTGTCTGATTCAACAATTTAAGAAACACCAACGCTCGTTCTAAATCATCCTAACAAAAGTTGTTGTACTATGTAAAAGTTGTAAGATTCAATGAATGATAACACACATTGTTTGTTCTTCATTCTCAGCCCAACCCCATCGACCTATGTAAATCCATCATTTCAACTTGGTCAATTATTCCCATGCACCAGAAAACACAGACGGTGCCCAAGGTCCAACCTCACACCTCCTATTGGCACAAGAAAAGGCAAAAACCAGGTCGATCATGCACCAATATGACCAATTGTTTTAATGCAATAATCTTCCGATGGTGGCTGGACTACTATATAAATACATAGTGAAGTTATTAGTATGCACATCGGTCTGTAAGCCAGGTAAAATCAAAGGTTGTTGACTAGCTGGAAAGTTGATAAAGTGAGAAGCATTAGAAGCATCTGTAAATCAGAGGGTACACAAAACGATGTACAGCTGGTTTTAAATCGAACATACCCAACAATGTAGTAAATGCAACATACTGCGTCCTTTGTAAATGGATCGGGATTTCATTCGCAATATCATGATGAATGATAGGGCAGAATGGTGGCCAATTCCTTTCCTCTACAACAACACCAGCTGCCAAAGAAAAAGGGGAGAACAGAAATGATATCAATTTTCACAGAAGAAAACTTTTGATTTAGTTCAAGAGCACAACGACGTATTATATACACAGTGGAGAAATACCTCCTGCCAAGGCCTCTTCTCTCCTTTTCACCTCCTATAAGAAACCAAGAAAACTGAAAATTAATAGCATATAAAATGCCGAAATTACAAAATACTGTCTTAGTATTAATTCTGCACCAGAAACATCTAATCCTTCAAGCTCAAATAAAACTTCTGCGTAAACCAAATATTAAAGTAGCAATAGTTTCACAAGGTAGAGAATAACAACAACTACGCTTCAGTCCCAAACAAGTTGGTGTCAGTTATATGAATCCTCACTAATGATGTTACTCCATATAAACCCATATTATCCAAAATAAAAATAATA
Organism: Nicotiana obtusifolia; assembly: GCA_002018475.1. Lineage (NCBI taxonomy): Eukaryota > Viridiplantae > Streptophyta > Magnoliopsida > Solanales > Solanaceae > Nicotiana > Nicotiana obtusifolia. The sequence continues at coordinate 50,245 of MCJB01048659.1, read as the reverse complement.
GTAACAAAAAAGAGTACTAGGAGTCCATTATTTCTACTGACGCATAAATCTCTAGAACGATAAACAACTTCTATTTGAAGAAAGCTATTTGACAAAACTCTGGATTGTTTACTTAACGGAAGATAAGCAAAGGCATAATGAGAAGCCACCGTAGAGTGCAATGCAAACCCACTTGTTCTCTTCTTCTCAGATCAGCCTCTCTAGCTTGTAGTTCCTTCTCCTTCTTCTTCAAATCCTGAATCGTTATGTAAGTAAAAGTTCATCCGAGTCTAGTCTCCAAATGAACACAGAGTCACTGTGGTCACTGGCAAAGTGATAAGCAATATATACAGAGTTAAAATTATCAAAATTGTCTCACCTTTGCACTATCAAGAGGAATATCAACTGTCGAACCACGGGCGGTACCTCCAGTATTCTGAACATTTAAGTAAGTAAAATAATGCATAAATAAGCAAGGTGGACAGCCCAAAATTTAAGCTTATATAGAAGAGAAGAGTGTGTCTTGTCTTCTTTCAAGTTGACTATTAAATCAAGTCAATTCTACAATGTGCAATCATAAGAAGCTAGTTTAATGTAACTAAATGAGCTCACAATCCTAAGAACAACGAAAATCCTAGCTGTTTCTTAATATTTGACTACATTCTCCAATTGAATGATACTAAGCAAGAAAACATCAAGAGGTAATAACATACCAATATGCAATTAACAGATCTGTTACCCAGACAAAATGAAAAAAATTATTCAAACCTAATATTCTCTATGGGCAATTATATTGTTTCTAACATGCCAAAAAGAAAAAAAATGCAACAACCCCATCGACCTATGGTGGAGGCAAGATTTCCACCAAAGGGTTCAACATAAAAGGGGAGCCCGTGTACTAAGCTCCCGCTATGCGGGAGAGCCAGACCACAAGAGTCTATTGCATGTAGCCTTATCTTGTATTTTTAGAAGAGGTGTTTTCCACGGCTCGAACCCGTGATCTTTTAATCACATGGCAGCAACTTTACCAATTATGTCGAAGCTCCCCTTCAAAGGGTTCAACATCTATTATTTATATATACATAAAAAAACACAAACTTTAACCCATATATACAATGTGATTTTCCTGCGGAAGGGGTTTGAATCCCTTCCGCTCCTCTAGTTCCGTCCCCCCCATTGATCAGCGGCAGAGCCACACGCAAAGAAGGGGATTCAATGGTCGGAAAGTTATATTATATAGATAGTGTACAAACAAAATTTCAATTCATGTTTAAAATTTTGAATCCTCTTTGCATAAGAGTAATACATGTTCAAATCTCAGGTTGGACATTTTGGGATTTTCTTGAATCTCTTATTAGAATTTCTAGCTCCGCCACCAACATAAATCACAATTTTCAAATAACAAACATAAATTTTCTAATAAGAGCATAAGATTTTATGTGTATATACCGCAAATGGATTCACATTAGCTTCTTCTGCAAAAGGATTTTCACTAAAACGAGACATGGTCAGTAACCACGAGGAGAATCAGAAATCCCTATGCAAAATATTTTTTTGCCAAAATCCAGAGGCACCCAAAGCAAAACCCAAAAATGCATGCGACAGATCTATAAAAAAAAAAGTAAATCTGTAGCACGTATGGTTTTAATGGGGAGAGTGGAAATTAATGGGGCATTGATCACCAATGCACTATTGAATTAAAGCGTCATTCCTGAAATTTTTTTCTTTAAATTTCTGTTATATATTTTTCGTTAATTATCATTCATTTGCTTTTGCCTGTTTTCTAGCAGAAGAAATTGGGGAAATTTCTGTATAGAAAAGCACGTGAGAAGCTATTCGCGGGTGTTCACAGGACGAAATCTGAGGCATTATATATGTTGGGGCTTTGGGACTTAGCTGACACTAAGGTCCTGTCTTTTAAAATTATTTGATTTTTAGTATTTAAATATGCATAATTTATTTTTACTTAAAGTCTACTAAATTGTGTAAATTAATAATTAAATACTATATTCACAAAATATTTGAGAAAGTATTTTATTTACATGATGTAGTAAAATTGCTTATTTGATGAAGCAATCTTAAAGTTAGCGGCGGAAACAAGTGACGATTGGGGTTGTGATATGGTGGATAGCGGTGATCGTGATTGGTGGATGTTTGACCAAAAAATATAACTTTCGACTAAACTATTATATTTATGTAGTAGCAACTTAAATCTAGTTAATGATAATAACTTTAGATGCGAATCTTGAGAAAGTGTGTGAAGTGGGACAGATCCAGTAAATTGTTGGCAATGATAAGCACTAATTCATAAAGTATGAGTAATAATGGAGGTGTAACTAGCAGTAAATGACATTTAATTAAATAGGAAAAATGATTCACCCGATAAAGAATAGATTAGACGAATGTTCCTCCTGACAATAATGAATGACAGATAAATCCAAGATTTGTTCCAACTATTTTCGGATCTGGTGAAAAAGTGTTGAATAATATGGGTAAGAATCTTGAAAAAAAGGTAGTCTTTGTATCTTTACAAGAGCGAGAGAGAGAATCTTTTTTCTAAATCTGCTCTTATCACCATGAATATCACATGCCCCTATTCCTTCTCTTTTTTCCTTGTATGAGACATGTCTCTAGCAAACCCTAATAGTACAAGTGCAAATAATACTCATCATAATCTTCTCTTTAATATCCTATTTCAAAAACTAGTCGTTACTGTTCTGTCAACGGCACTCGACCTCGGTCATTGTTGACAGCGCGACCACGAATCTTGTTGCTCCCTGGCTGACCTCGACTGACTCTTTCCTTAATGCTATATTACCCTAATTATTCTAGAGCATATTTTGGCCTATACAATTAGTCCCTCCACTTATTGAGGATGGCCTCAGGCGGGCTCGATGAGAGGATATTATGTAATATGGTTAAAGCATTTGGACGACCTGAACAAGTCGTGATGATTGGGGCGAGTTGGCAGCGTGTCCCTTTGTGAGCCATAACTTCTGGGGTTGTAAGTCCCACGAATCAGGATGATGTCATGGCGACAGGCGTCACTGTGACGTGATTTCCCGATACGTTGCTTCGTTTTCTCGCATCTTCTGATTGAGTCTGCCGCTTCAATTACAACGCCAGGTAATGATGGATTAATTCCTTGGTGTCGACGCTCGAAATATTTATAAATAGGGATGGGTAACGTTTCAATCTTTATGAAACACTTGCATAAAAGAACTTTATATCTTCTTCTTTCCCCATTGTTTTGTATTTTCTTACTGATTTTAGCTATTCTCACTGCTTCTAACACTTTCTTGCTTGAATATCCTCCCTTAACAATATGGCTAATTGTGACGATCTGGCCAGTCGTCTCGTGGGTTACCACTTCGTCTTCCCCATTTTCACTTCACTTACGCTTCGTTATCCGTATTTTATGTGATCGAGTTGAGTAGTTTGCGTTCGGAGTGTTGGTAAGAAATGAGACACTTAGTCTCTTTTAAGAAGGTTTAAGTTGGAAAAGTCAACCAGATGTTGACTTATGAGTTAGAGGGTTCGGATGTGAGTTCTGATGGTTCGGTTAGTTTCGGGAGGTGATTTATGACTTAGGAGTGTGATCGGAATTGGTTTCGGAGATTCCTTGTAGAATTAGGCTTGAATTGGCGAAGTTAGAATTTTGGCAATTTTCGGTTGACAGGCGAGATTTTGATCCGAGGGTCAGAATGGAATTCCGAAAGTTGTTGTAGCTTTGATATGTAATTTATGACTTGTGTGCAAAATTTCAGGTCATTCGGACGTGGTTTGGTTGGGTTTAGATCAAAAGAGCGATTTTGAAGATTTTGAAATCCTTAGGCTTGAATCCAACGCGAATTTGGTGTTAAGAGGTTGTTTTGGGCGTTCCGATGGTTGGAACAAGTTTGAATAATGTTATGGGATATGTTGGCATGTTTGGTTGAGTTTCCGGAGGCCTCGGGTGAGTTTTGGGTGGTTAAACGGACTATTTCATCGTTGGAAAGGAAAAATCTGCATAAATGTTAGAAATGCTACGCATGCTGTCCAAAATGTGGACAGCATTTTGATTATGCTACGCACCAAAGTGTAGCAGATTACAATGTCAAAAATGCGACTAGAATGCGAACATCATTTTGATTATGCGACCAGAATGCGAACAACAAAGTGAAACAGATTCTGGGCCAAAATCAATGTCAAAAATGCGACCAAAATGCGGACAGCATTCTGATTATGCGACCAGAATGCGAACAGCATTTCGAACACCTGAAAGTTTTATTGTTCCAATTTTTTACCTCTTTATGAATATAAATAAGTGCCCATTTGCCATGCAAATCCATTTTCATTATCCACAAAGAGAAACACCTCCAAACATCATAAAATCACAACAAATCAACCTTAAAACTATATCCAAAAGAGATTTTCTTGGATAAATTCTTGAAAGAGGAGATTTTGGGTGAGACAGAGGAGAGTGGAATTTCGTGTGTAGGGGTGAAATCCGGAGATCTACGAAGGAACGCCAAAAGCGAAGGCAGCTCTCTGGGTCCCTACCGACGCTGAGGTGCGAAAGCATGGGGAGCGAACAGGATTAGATACGCATCTTGAATATAGTTGCAGGTATAGAACTTGAAGTGCAACTAATCTTGAAGGTATTTTTGGAAGATTTTCAAGGGAAACATCGGGGTAAGTGTTCCTAACTCAATTTTTGAGGAATTACCTCAGTTTATCACTATTTTAGCAATTAATTAGTGATTTAAGTTGGGAAAATTGTGGAAAACCCTTAAGTTTAGATTTAAGATTTGGAGGTCGATCCGATGTCGGAATTCGATAAATTTTGTATGGTTGAACTCGTGAGGAGATAAGGAACCCGTTGGATGGAAATTACTGAATTTCGAGAAGTGGGCCCGAGGCTCGGGTTTTGCTAATTTCGGGATTTCTTTAATTTTGATTGTTTTCGCTTGGGCTTTGTTCCCTCAACATATTGTGATGTATTTGTTCTGAATTTGGATAGATTTGACGCACGTGAAGGCCAATTTGAAGGGCAAAGGCATCGCGGGCTAAGGATTTAGCCGGGTTGAGGTGAGTAGTGATTGTAAATGATGTTCTGAGGGTTTGAAACCCCGAATTTGCACATCGTAGTGCTATATTGAGGTGAGGCACACGCTCGATGATGAGCGTGGGGCCGTTTACTACTGGGGATTGTGACTTGGTCCGTCCCGATTGATGATTTTACTACATATTTGATTGAAACTTATTTGATATCATCATGATTTGGGCTGATTGTCGTACTTGGGCCTCGTGCCAATTATTTGAACCCTTCGGGGGTATTTATCACTGTTTCCTCACTGTGTTGATGTATTACTTGACTCAGTCCTGTTGATTTACAGTGTTTTACAACTCAGCCACTTTTACTCAGTTTTGAGGTTTACATAATATTTTAAATGATGTTTTGGGCTGAGAACTACTGTGTTACTATGCCCGAGGGGCATGAGATGGTTTTTCTGACTGAGTGCGGCCGAAGGCCAAATGTGAGGTTTTACTGAGTGATATGAGGCCGAGGGCCTGAGATTTAAATGATATTTTAAATGATATAAATGGATCGGGTGGCACGCCGCCACGGGATTTGATATGAATGGATCGGGTGGCACGCCGCCACGGAATATGATATAAAGGGATCGGGTGACGCGCCGTCACGAGATATTGCGCTTGGACCGTAAGAAGCCCCTCCCGGAGTCTGCACCCCCCATAGTGAGCGCAGGGTACCTATGGGATCGGGTGACACGCCGTCACGAGACATGACGTGGCTAGTCATGCTGTTTTCTTTTACTTCATGTTATTTACTTGAGATATTTACATGTTTTACTATTTCATTATGGATTGATGTATGCCTTATGTGTTTTCTTACCTTTAGTTGTTATTTATAGTTATTACTCACTGAATTGGAAGTACTCACATTACTCCCTGCACCCTGTGTGCAGATTCAAGCTTTATCGGTTTCGCTCCGAGACATTGATTATTACTGTCAGGGCGGCGATTCAGAGACTACAAGGTAGTTGTTGGGGTCCGCAGCCCCGTATCTCTTTTATCTTGTTGTTTCCACTATCTTCAAACAATTGTGCCAAAGATATTGTAATAGTAATCTTATTATTAGGATTTTCATTAGTTGCTCATGACTTTGTGACACCCCGATTTGAGGGCTGTAGCCGGGTTGGTTCGCTATTTTTCCGCTAATTTCTGTTATCAAACTATACTTATATTATTTTCGTGTTGCTAACTGTTTAAAACGAGGTCTAGTTTGGATTAGCTGGCCTTGTCTTCATGAGAGGCGCCATCACGACCGGGTTGGGATTTTGGGTCGTGACAAGTTGGTATCAGAGCCTAGGTTACATAGGTCTCACGAGTCATGAGCGGGTTTAGTAGAGTCTTGCGGATCGGTACGGAGATGTCTGTACTTATCTTCGAGAGGCTGCGGAACCTTTTTAGGAAAAACTTCATATTCTTGATATCCTTATCGTGCGATTTGATTCTATTGAGGCTTATGCCTTTATATCCTTCCTACTCAATCTTATGCGGCGCGAAGCGCTTGTTATCAATTGGGCGTCAAAGAGTTGTAGTGGTACTACAGACGTGGTACCAGATGCGTGTTCGGGCAGGGTATTATCGTTCCCTTTTGGAAGGATGTTCTTATGCTTCAGCTTAGTATCTGCATCTTCTAATGTTTTGAGACCGTACACGAATTGCTACGATGTCTATGCGTTGTTGTCATACAATGTTGGTGAAATGGTAAAGTGCTTCTGTATGAAACGCGGCAGCGAATGAATCGAAAGGAGGATTTCTCAGTGTATAATTTAGAGATTCAGCATTTAACTCCGGCGAAGGAAAGGCAGTCGGACTAAGGATGTCCATGTTTGGTTGATGAAGCAACAAGACTTGATATTTTCAAGCATGATGGAATTTTCAATGTGATGCGGTGTCGTCATCCTTGTTTGAACGCATTATAGTTCGTCGATGTTACAGTCTTCTTAGATTTTTGGCCTTCGGGACATGGTGCTATGAAATGGTGCCAGAGGGGTGGTTGCCAGGGATAGCTGAGTGCACTGGTTAAAAAAAAGAAAAAAAATGGATGGCTCGAGAAAGATGATCTTCGAAGAGGCTTAGAGTCAGTAACATTTTATTGGTTCGGGTGATACAGAAATGGATTTCGATTTGATGCAACACGTGAGCAGCGAAGTATGAGGAACGACATGGCAGGAAGTGTTTCGCGGTGGTTGAAGTACTAGCAGGCCAAGTATAAGGAGCAGAGGTTGAAAAGTTGCTTAAAGGAGATGGTTTAACCGAAATAAGAGTGACAGGTTGGCATATGGATTTTGTGGTAGGATAGCAGCGTGCCTTGAGAAGTGTAGAGAGGTTTGGGAATCGTGATGGAAGGTGATTTGGCCTACGTATTTTATTTGAAGTGATGGCTATTGTACGAAGAGAGATCGAATATGGCAGAAAGGAGTTTGTTTGAAATGAATAGGGGTGTGAAGATCTGATTATCGTTTCAGGTGCAATATGACTTGAGTTCGTAAAGTATTGTTGAACTTTCAGTTGATGTCGATAGGGAAGAAGCAGACTTACGCAGCTGGTGGGCGAGCATGAGCTCAGGAGAATTTGCTGATTACGGGGTAGTTGTACCCAGTGCAGCATCGTTAGAAGATGTCGGTAAGAATTTCACAGGTGGGTTATCTCCTGTGAGCAGGTTAACGGTGGTGTGATGTTGATGAAGCTTCCGCGAGGTATACTACTTGCTACCCAGTAAGAGGTCGGATGTGTGACCATCACTTGTGATCCAGGATGTTCATGAAAAGCTTAACGAAAGACTTAGAGAAGTCGGTCGGGCTAGTGGTGCGGGATCATATTGAGCACATAAGGAGGTATGAGATGGTTCATGAGTATTGAGACGATGTGATCTCACGATTCGGGTCACTCGAGGTGAGTACGAGTTGAGTTCATTATGTTGTGAATGGAGCTATTATATTTCGAAGTCAGGTCAAGAGTAAATTGAAAGAAGTTGGGTCGGTTAGTAATGGTCGAATCGGTGTGATGGTGGCAATGATCAGTTCCTTCGGCTTGTGAAGTTTTTCATGCGGTATGTGGTTGTGCGGGCAGGCCCGATAGCCACCATGACTTGATCGATTTGGAAGATATTTGATTCGAATGGCCTTGTTGTGTGAATGGAATCCGGAAGAGCCATGATGGTTTAGACCACAACTTGAGGTTTGTATTTTCTGTGGTTATGGTTATTCAGTTGCGTGTTGCCATGGTTCTTCTGAAATGAGTTGAGTGAAAAGGGATTCTAGCCAATGGAGTGTTCATTCTACTAGTAGTTCAGGGGTTATGAGAAATTCTTTTACTCTCGCATAGCGGCACGAGAGGTGCAGTGAACAGCAGGGGAATTGGAAGATGAGGATCAATGTTGCGGTTCAGTGTTGACAAGAATGTCATGAGCACGAATAAGTAGGGAAGAATTCAGGTGTTCAGAGTAAGCTAGCATCCTCTTTAGTGTCACCTGGGAACGGTGTTCTGTGTAAGAGGCTTTATGTATTGATTTGCGGACTCTTGGTTGGCTTTACAGAATTAGTATTGTTAGTGGTATGGAGGGGCAGACCTTGCTATGTGGTGCGGAAAGTCGTGGGGGAGTATCCCATAGGAAAATTGTATAAGTGTGACCTATTAGTCACTTGACTGTTAGAGGTTGAAACCAAGTATGGAGATTCGGGTACTATCACTAATATGAGAGTTTATGCTTGGAAGGCGCTCTAGTCCGTTGCTTGTGAACCATGGGAGCTTGTTCCGGATTGAGACGACTTGACTATTCGCACATAAGTTGTGGCCCCGTATAGCTTGTGGTATTATATGAGCGGGATGACTCTCAGATGCAGGTCATCTATTGCACCTTAGTCGTGCTTGTATTTTGTAGCATATGGCGCTATCCGTCCCCCTAGGGTGGTACTTTAGCACTTGGCGTGCTTGTGGAACGTTACGCGGGCTGAATAAATCTTTTCCAGAATTCGTTTCTCTTTATGTGTCATGTTCAGATTCTAGCTTGTCGGCGCATTGATGGCGCCATATGAGATCTGAGTCGGTGTTTGAGGCGGCTTATTGCATGAGCAGCTTACACCAGGTGAGACGAGATTATCGGAGGTGAAATTTGTGCAATCAGATTTATATAAGACACAGTAAAATAGAAATATCAATATTCAGTTCAAAATGGGGTAATGGTTCTTGACAGGATGAGAGACCCCATGAATTATTGATTCGGTAGATGGCTACGAGTTTTTACACGTCTCTTTCGTCGTGGCAGTATTGCGAGATTTGGAACAGGATTTATATGCGTCATGAGGTGTGTTGCGGGCACCTGATTCCTGAAATTTCAGCTATTATGGTCGGAGGATGTTATTATGGGCAATCGACTTATATGGTGAGTTTGTGAATTTGCACTCCACTACTATATTTATTCCTGTTAGGAGATTTTGATGGCCTTAGCCGAGTCTATCATTTTGTTTCGTACACTATTGAGGACTATGAGTCCAAAAGTGACTTTCTGTTACTCACTACAGTGGGTTTCGATGTAATTTCGAGATAGTTGATTAAAGCTTTATGAATTATATGCCCTACCGGTGTGGGAGTTCATTATGTGCCGTGATTTTGAGTAAAGGAAATTACTTTTTTTAAGGAGAAATGGATAGATTTCGGTTGGCACGAGCGCATATTACTTGTGATCCAGTGTTGAGGACTAGATCCTCGCATTTTAATATGATGTGAAAAGTTTAAACCGGGCTATAAGCCGCGGTGGGAGTTATATAAGGACGAGATCCTTGCGATGAAAATTATGTGTTTTAAATTCCCCCTGTGTGGAATTAAATTGGTACTATAGTACTGATAGGGAGCCATGCTTGTTAGGCTTATTTGATAATTCTTCTATGTATTTCTGTGCACATTTAGCCATATTCGTGCTGTAATTATTGAGTTTTAGCCTACAAGGTGAGTGCCCAGGTGGCGTTGAATGTGACTCGTAGATTTGAGTAAATGATGATGAGGTCTTCATGCCTCGCGAATTGCTGGCAGTGTTGTGAAAATTTGAAACGAGGTTTTGGTTAAAATGAGGTTAATTGACGATACTGGAATTAATTATGAACAACTATTATGACTAGAGACGTGGTTATGGGCATACAAATGATGGGCGTGCAAACACGAATTGCTACAGCCGGTTGAGACTAACATGCTGTGTCGAATTAATTGGGCTGTGAGAAATTTGGCTTTGAAGTTTATAAATGTGGATAAAAGACATAATCTTCAATTGAGAAGGCGTTGTAGGATCCATGTTAAATTTATGGTGACGTAGAATCGCCCGCAAGTGTGTAATAATACACTTAGAAGTTAATGTCCTCAGATATGTTTCTTGACTCGTTCGAGGACGAACGTTTGTTTAAAAGGGGGAGAATGTGACGATCCGGCCAGTCGTCTCGTGGATTACCACTCCGTCTTCCCCATTTCCACTTCATTTACGCTTCGTTATCCGTGTTTTATGTGATCGAGTTGAGTAGTTTGCGTTCGGAGTGAATTTGGTAAGAAATGAGACACTTAGTCTCTTTTAAGAAGGTTTAAGTTGGAAAAGTCAACTGGATGTTGACTTATGAGTTAGAGGGTTCGGATGTGAGTTCCGATGGTTCGGTTAGCTTCGGGAGGTGATTTATGACTTAGGAGTGTGATCGGAATTGGTTTCGGAGATTCCTTGTAGAATTAGGCTTGAATTGGCGAAGTTAGAATTTTGGCAATTTCCGGTTGATATGCGAGATTTTGATCCCAGGGTCAGAATGGAATTCCAAAAGTTGTTGTAGCTTCGATATGTAATTTATGACTTGTGTGCAAAATTTCAGGTCATTCGGACGTGGTTTGGTTGGGTTTAGATCAAAAGAGCGATTTTGAAGATTTTGAAATCCTTAGGCTTGAATCCAACGCGAATTTGGTGTTGAGAGGTTGTTTTGGGCGTTCCGATGGTTGGAACAAGTTTGAATAATGTTATGGGATATGTTGGCATGTTTGGTTGAGTTTTCGGAGGCCTCGGGTGAGTTTTGGGTGGTTAAACGGACTATTTCATCGTTGGAAAGGAAAAATCTGCATAAATGTTAGAAATGCTACGCATGCTGTCCAAAATGTGGACAACATTTTGATTATGCTACGCAGAAAACTGTAGCAGATTGCAATATCAAAAATGCGACCAGAATGCGAACAACATTTTGATTATGTGACCACCTGATGCATCACTTCACCCCTAGCTTTTATAGGGGGACAAAGTTACATCTTCGCCACCGAGGAAGTAAATGCCTGGTGGTGAAGATGGACGACAAAGCAAATCGTCAGCTCTTGGTCAACTACTTTTTTGTTAGAACCGAAGACGTGGTGGCCAACGTGGACGGCTTTCCTGAGACTCGGAATCACGCTCGTAGTATCCCTTTTTTTTATGAAAGCTATTTGATTTGTCTGTTTCTAGTCGTGGGCTCTAACATTTTGTCTCTTCCTCGTACAGCCATGGCTACGCCTCCTCCTTTGGTCGAGAACATTTCTGACTGGGTTGGCCTGATCCTACCTCACACTGTGGGGATTCGTGAGTGGCCAGACTTTCTCAAGAGGTTCGGGCCTGCTTCTTCCTTGGATGGTGAATTCATCTATATATTTTTTGTTTTTACTGCTTTGACCTCGTGGTCACTTGCCCGCTATAGTTAATTATCGGTAGTGGCAACCTTAGATCTTTCTTTTTCAGCTAGAGGATCTTCTGAGGAGGCCGAGGGCTCCTCCTCATGGATCGAGATTTGTTGGTTAATACGGAGGATGTGTTCTTTTTCCTTGGTCTCCTCTGCTCCGATGTGGAGGGTAAAACCCTTGAAAAGCTGGATGACGCTACCTTATCCAGAAGCATAGCGAACCCGTAGGTTCGAGCCGTCATTTACGACTTATCGGGACTGGTCGGATCGATTTCCAAAGGTTCCGGATGAGTTTGTGCGAAACTAGTCACTTGAGTGGTTAAGAAGGGTTCCGACAATCAAAACCGGGCAAACGAGGTCGAAACTGTAATCGGCCTCGCTCCCAGGGTAAGCTTTTTGACCTCTTTCATTTTTGTTTGCCAGGTTCAAAGTTTGTTTCGTTCTTACTCTCCATTTTCTTTATCTCTCTTTCTGACTGTGGTTTTGGAGATTGAAAGCACCCAAAGAGAGGAGAGGCATAAGGCTATTTTCCTGAAGATAGAGCGAAAATACCACGAGTACCATGGCAAGCACCGCAAGATTTGTAGGCGGTTTGGTGGGAACGGCAATTTCCAGGCTCTCCAAGATGAATTGAGGGAAAAGGATGGCGAGCTGGTGAGGGTCATCGAAAAATACAGTGTTCTTGAGGGGGCACTGAGAGATAAAGAAGAGGAGCTTGAGGTTAGCAGGGGGTTAAAGCCCAGTGCGACGATCTCCAAGCCCATGTGGTCTTATTGCGCGCCGAGCTCGAAGAGTGTGAATTCAAAGTGGACGCTTTAATTGGCGAGGTCACCGAGAAGGCAACGGATCTCGAGAAGGCAGAGTTAGCTCGATTAGGGGCTATGAGGAAGGCACAACCAGGCTCAAAGAAGAGCAGCTTGATAAATGGATTGGAGAATTAGAGAAAGAGGCTTCTAGCCTCTGTGATCGAGTCGCCACTCTCGAGTCCGAGAAGGCACAATTATTGTCTCGACCTTCCTCTTCCCGCACTTCTAGTTTCCCTAATGTTCCTCGAGATTTGTACGGGCAGCGGATTCACGCTGAGGCCCAACTGGACATATTTAGAGACCTAATGAGGGCAGGAACCATTTCAGAGGCCGTCTTCAAGGATGCTCGTGTTAAGGCACGTGGAGCTTGGTTCCCTTGTGGCTATGATCCTACTACACCGGAGGCCGGTGGTGATGAGAAGGATGCGGGCGTGGATCAGATTGAAGAGGATGCCTGGTATAAGGATGAGTATCCTGATGCCGATGGTGATGGTGACGGGATAGATGGGGATGGCCCAGTCGATCAGGCCAATTAGTAGCTTTTCTTTTCCTTCTTTTTATTTTGCAGCAGTCTTCTATTTTTTTTTTATGGGCGTCTTTTCGAGCCTTTGTAAAAAATATTCTAAGTATGAAATACCAGTTTTGTTTTTTGCACCGGATTCATTTTTTTTTCTGTTCGAGTTTGTATGCTTTTCGAATTTGTTGCTTAGTTGCCTTGGTTTCCTTAGTCGTAATAACTTATCTCGAGTATGGTTGAACGAGTTCGGAACAAAACCTAAGTTTGATTATGGCCGAGGGCCAGTAGATGTTAGTTTGAACGAAGTCAAACATATCGTATGTTTATTTATGGCCGAAGGTCGATTAGGTGTTGATTCGAACTAGGTCGAGTATAACCTATACTTAGATATGGCCAAGGGCCGATTAGGTGTTCATTCGAACTAGGTCGAGTATAACTTATGCTTGATTATGGCCGAGGGCCGATTAGGTGCTCATTTGAACGAGGGCGGATATCACCTATGCTTGATTATGGTCGAGGCCCGATTAGCTGTTGATTCGAACGAGGTCGAATATCACCTATGCTCGATCAACTGTTGATTCGAATGAGGTCGAATATCACCTATGCTCGATCAGCTGTTGCTTCGAACGAGGTCGAATATCACCTATGCTTGATTATGACCGAGGGCCGATTAGGTGTTAATTTAAGCGAGGTCAACTATCACCTATGCCTGGTTATGGCCAAGGAACGATTAGGTATTGCATTTTTCAGCGGTATGAGTTTAAGGCAACATTTCCTTGGTTGTACATTTGGGGAAAGTATAAATAAACTTCATGCAGTTGTGCTTTTCTCATACACTAGGAGAAATTTACATATTTTTTGGGCGTTGGCTGGCATTTCAGTCCCAGTCCCAATCCCAGTCTATCTAGTCCCTTCATTGGTCAACCTAGAGAAGTATTGAGAGGTCGAGCAATGAACTAGCCGTCCTGTGCGCACTTCAATCCTGAAGTGTCCCCTTCATTGCCTGGTTAAAATCCTCCTCGAGAAAACCCAATTGGGACAAAACTCAAGTAAGGAAAAAAAGGACGACTTTGGGGACACTTCGTCTTTCAAAAGTTGAAGTATTAGAGGTGTGTAATATTCCAGTTGTTTGGTAGTCGCTTTCCTTCCATTATTTCTAGTTGTAATGACCCTTTATTCGCTTTTGCCGTGATTTTGTACGAGTCGTCCCAATTTGTTCCTAGTTTCCCTTCCTGTGGGTCTTTGCTTGCTTGTGTTTTAGCTTTTAAGCACGTAGTCCCCGACTTTGAGTCTCCCGATCTTCACCTTTTTGTTATATTAGCGTTCTACTTATTGCTTTTGGGCGACCATTCTTACGTAGGCCATATCTCTTCATTCCTTGACTTCGTTGAGCTTCTGCCTTCTGTTGTCATCGTTCCGGGGTCCGCTTTCGTGGGAATATCTTAGGCTAGTCTCCTCGACCTCAACCAGTATTATTGCATCAGTCCCATAGATTAATGAGCATGGAGTCTCTCCTGTGCTCTTCTTTGGCGTTGTTCGGTAGGCTCAGAGTACTTCTGGTAATATTTTCGGCCACAATCCTTTGGCGTCTTCGAGTTTCTTCTTCATGATGTTCAGTATCGACTTATTAGAGGATTCCGTTTGCCTGTTGCCCACATGGTGGTATGGCGTAGAGAATATTATTTTGATGTGCCATTTTTCAAAAAACTCGATGACCTTTTTCCTCGCAAAATGGGGTCCGTTGTCGCAGCCGGTCTCTTTAGGGAAACCGAAATGGCATATGATATTTTTCACATGAAGGCGATCACTTCCTGTTCACGTATTTGGGTGAATGCTCATGCTTCTACCCATTTAGAGAAATAGTCAATTAAAACCAAAAAAAATCATATGTTACCTCGTCTTGCCAGGAGGGGCCCCACAATGTCCATTCCCCATTTCATGAACGACCAAGGGTAAGTCACTGAGTGTAGGTGTTCGCCTGCTTGGTGGATCATTAGGGCATACTCCTGGCATTGCTCGCATTTTTTTCACGAAATCTGCAGCCTCCTTTTTCATGGTGGGCCAATAATACCCTGCTCGTATGAGGCATCTAACTAGAGCTCAAATGCCAGAGTAAGCTCTACAATGGCCTTCGTGTCTTTCTTCAAGGACGTGCCGCGTCTGATTTGGGCCTAAACATTTTGCTAGAGGACCGCCATATGTCCTCTTGTATAGGTCGTTATAAATGATGTTGTATCTGGCTGCTTGCATTCGCAGTTTCTTGGCCTTTTTTTATCATCTGGGAGTACACCATCCTGCAAATACGTAACAATACAATTGCACCAGTCCCAAGTCAGGTTTATTTTTCTTACCTCGATTTGATATATCGATGAGTTGAGGAGGTAGACCACATTTCTTTCTCTGGTTGTAATGTTTTTGGTGTCTACGGATGATTTAGCGAGACCGTACGCCTCGGTATTCTATGCTCAGGGGATCTGGTCGAGTTGTCATTCGTCGAACTCGGGTAGCAGCTTGCAGATTTTGGTCTGGTAATTTTTTAACCTTTGCTCCTTGATTTGGAAAGTCCCTGCGACTTGGTTGACCACGAGTTGAGAACCGCAGGGCAGTTTTAGCCGCTTCGCCCCCTATTTGACTGTTATTCTTAATCCTGCAATTATAGTCTCATACTCGGCCTCGTCGTTAGTCATATCCGGGACTCTCATGGACTGGAGAATCACTTCGCCTATTGGAACTTCGAGTACGAGCCCCAACCCATACCCTGACGCGTTAGACGCGCAATCAGTTACCCAGAGGTCTTGTGTTTGGTTGAAGCATGGACGGCTTCTTTTTTGACTTCGGACACTATTTTTGCATTGAAGTTGGAGACGACGTGTGACTTTATCGACATTCACGGTCGATATGTAATATCGTGCTCGCTTAGTCCTATGGCCCATTTGGCAAACATGCCCGATACCTTAGGTTTATGCAAAATACTTCTTAAGGGGAAAGTTATGATGACCGAGATAGGGTGGCATTAGAAATATGGTCTAAGCTTTCGTGAAGCTACGACTAAGGCCAGAGCTAGTTTTTCGAGATGGGGTATCTCGTCTTGGCGTCGACTAGTGTTTTGCTAATATAATAGATGGGGGATTGCATACCTTTATTTTCTCGGACCAGGACCGGTGCTCACAGCTACTTCGGACACGGCGAGATAAACTAGGAGGGGCTATCTCGGTTCTGGTTTTGGAATTAACGGTGGCGATGACAAGTACATCTTTAATTCCTTCAGGGCATGGACGCGCTCAGGGGTCCATTGGAGGCCGTTATCATCTTTAAGTACGCCGAAGAACTTATGGCACCTACCGAAGGATTGTGAAATGAACCTTGAAAGGGCGACGATACAGCCAGTCAACCTCTGGACCTATTTTTTGGTGGTCAATGCTCTGTATCCCTTCGATGACCTTGATTATATGATCGGGATTGACCTCGATACCTCACTGCGACTCTAGGAAATCGAAGTATTTTCCTGAGGCCACACCGAATACACATTTCTCGGGGTTCAGCTTCATGCCGTATTGCCTGAATATGCTGAAGGCTTCTCTCAAGTGGTCGAAGTGATCTTCTTTCCTTTTGGATTTGACCTGCATGTCATCTATGTATACTTCTATTATTTTACCGAGTTGGCAACCTTTGATAAGTTGCCTTCATATTTTTCAATTCGAAGGGCATGACCCTGTAGCAATATGTCCCCTAGTGGGTGATGAAGGTGCTTTTTTCCTGATCCTCTTCTTCCATGAGGATCTGATTATAGCTCGAGTAGGCATCCAAGAAGCTTAGTAGCTCGTGCACGGCTGTTGCGCTCATGAGTTGGTCGATGTGGGGCAATAGAAATGAATCCTTGGGGCAAGCTTTGCTCAGGTTAGTGAAATCTACGCACATTCGCTATTTGTCATTCTTCTTTTTCACCATGACTACGTTGGCGACCAATTGGGGGTACTTCGACTCTCTGACGGAGCCATTTTCCAACAATTTTCCACTTCTTCGCGTACTACTTCATTAATTGCGTAGTTGAACTTACGCTTAACCTGCCTTACCCGGGAGTGGAGTGGATCGACGTTCAATTTGTGCGTGGCGATCTCCTTTGCGATACATGGAATATATGCATAGCTAAAGGCAAACAAGTCCGTGTTAGCAGTTAGAAGTTCACAAAACTCACCTGGTTCCTGAAGTTTGTAGCCGATATAAACTTTTTTGTTGTGGTCGTTGCTGTCTAACTGAACGGGGTTGAGGTCTTCTATGGTCGATCCTACAGCCTCACCATATCGGGGTCTCTGATGACATCCTCTCTGTCGTCGCATATCAACCTCGACACTGTTGATTGCTATGCTCTTTTTCTTTATCCTTTTCTTGTTGGTGGCCGTACAGTCTAAGGCTATGTGGTAGCTTTCCTGGGACGTGCGTTACTCCCTTCGTATACTGAGTATTCCCCATGGAGTTAGGAATTTGATGACATGGTACAAGCCGGAGGGGATGGCTCTCATGGTGTGTGTCCATGGTCGCCCTATTATGGCATTGTATGTTGTGTCCTGGTCCATGATATGGAATGTGGTTTCCATAGTGATGCCACCTTCTAGGATGGGGATTGTGACCTCGTCGGATGTTCGCTCAACTGCATTATTAAAACCTATTTGTGTGATGCAGCATGACACTATCTTGTCCTTGAGTTTCATTTGTGCAAGTACTCGAGGATGGATAATGTAGGCGCTGCTCACATCCTCTACCATAATCCATCTCACGTCGGTATATAAAACTCGTAAAGTGATAACTAGAGCATCATAGTGAGGGAAGGCCAAACTGTCCGATCTGACTTATCGAAGGTGATACTTTCTTCAAGTTCATCATACAGTTCATGGGTGATCGACTGTTTGAGCTTGTGAGTTGTGGTGAAATTCACGATGTTGATGGAGGCGTCCTCCTCGCCACCGATGATCATGTGGATGGTGCGGGCCGGCGAGGGCAATTTCGGTGGCCCTTAATGTTGTTCATGTCCTCTGGCAAAGTTGGTCCTTCCCCGATCACTCAGCAATTCTTTGAGGTGTCCTTGTCGTAGCATGTTTACGACCTCCTGTCTTAGGGCGATGCAATCTTCGGTATTGTGTCATCGCTCTTGATGGAACTCGCAGAGGGCATCTGATTTTCTAGTATTCGGGTTTGACCTCATTTTTTGTGGCCATTTCACCTTTGGTCCGAGCTTTCCAAGGTGTAGACTATCTTTGTAGGTGACACACAAAAATTATGAGTAGATAATAAAGGGGGCATACCTTTTTGTTCCGGTGAGTCCCTATTCTTGATCAGTGCAGGGCCTTCTTCATGGTGGGATGAGGACGTAGCGATGGTTCTGATGTATGGAAGATGTTGTTCTCGGTTGGGTCACGAGGCTGCAAGGTCTCTTCTAATATCGTTTCTTCGATCTTTCCTGGATTCTGCTTGCACCGAGGTCGATCGATGGGTCGGCCCGTTGAGGTCATCCTTGTTTTCTCGGACTTCGGCATAATATGCGTTGTGTATCTCTTCCCAAGTAGTTGGTGAGTACTTCATAAGTCGACTTAGTAACTTTTGTGTTGCCCTCGAACCATTTCTGCTCAGCCCATTTTGAAAAGCTGTTACCGCCATTCCTTTTGATACATTCGGAAAGGTCATTCTTACACGGTTAAAACAGGCGAGGAAATCCCTCAGTCCCTCTCCCAGACACTGTTTAATAGCAAAGATGTCGTTTAATCTTGCCTCGGCCTTCTTGGCCCCGACATGGGCCGTTACGAATTTGTCGGCCATTTCCTCGAAGGTTTCAATGGAACGTGCAGGCAATTGTGAATACCAGGTTAAAGCGCCTCTCGTCAGAGTCTCGCCGAATTTCTTTAGCAGAATGGAGGATACTTGTTCTTTAGCAAGATCATTGCCTTTCATGGCGATGACGTAGTGAGTCACATGATTTTTGGGGTCGATTTTACCATCGTATATTTTGAGATTGGGCGGCATTTTAAAGGTCTTTGGTATGGCATGTGGGGCAGCACTATCACCGTACGGTTGTTCGACGAACCGACCAGCATCTCTCTTCGGCAAGAGCTTAGGAGCGCCTGGTATTTTATCGAGCCTTTCTTGGTGTTCTCTCATTTGGTCTCAAAGTACCTTGTTCTCATTTTCCATTTCCTCTATCCTTTTCAAAATGGCCGCGAGAGTTTCGCCTCCTACACTGCTAACAACACTGTGAGTAATACATGTCTTTGCAGGAGGAGGAAGAAGTAGATCATGTTGCTCGTCCACTAGTGGTATGACACCAGTTCTTGCATTTTCTGTGGCCGTATCCCGAACAAGCTTATGGAGGACACTGGTCAGCGTATCAGTTAGCAAGACTTGAAGGAGTTTCTTTATTGTTGGCGGCGCCTCCTCTTCCACAGATGTGGAGGCCGTCTTACCAAGAGATTTTGTGATGCTGCAGTGGGGAGAGGTGATCCACCTCTCCTGGGGGAGACATTGGGTGTTGTATCCTTGTTCACTACTTCAGAGCTATCATGGATGACGTTCATGAGGTTGGTTGGGAGGTCACTCATTATTCTCGTTCTTTCTTCTCTGTTACCTGCCATATTAGATCTATGCATACAGAGAGAAAAGGTTCTTGTTATTTTTTTTTTATGTTAGTAATCAGTATCGATTGTAGATCTAAATGAAAATAAAAGATTTAACTATAAATCCCCACAGACGACGCCAAATTATTTGACCAAAAAAGATAACTTTCGGTTAAACTATTATATTTATGTAGTAGCGGGTTAAATCTAGTTAATGATAATAACTCTAGGTGCGAATCTTGAGAAAGTGTGTGAAGTGGGGCAGCTCTTGTGAAGTGTTGGCAATGATAAGCACTAAATATTTATAAAGTATGAGCAATAATGGAGGTGTAACTAGCTCTAAATAGCAATAAATGGCATTTAAGTAAATAGGAGGAATGATTCACCCAATAAAGAATGGATTGGACGAATATTCCTCCTGGCAACGATGAATGACAGATAAATCCAAGATTTGTTCGAACTATTCTCGGATCTGATGAAAAAGTGTCAAATAATATGGGTAAGAATCTTGATAAAAAGGTAGTCTTTGTATCTTTACAAGAGAGAGAGAGTCTTTTGAGTCTGCTCTAATCACTATGAATATCACATGCCCTTATTCCTTCTCTTTTTTCCTTATTTATATGAGACATGTCTCTAGCAAACCGTAATAGTACAAGTACAGAGAATATTCACTAGAATATTCTCTTTAATATCTTACTTCAAAAACTAGTTGTTACTGTTAGCTCGACCACGATCTTGCTGCTCCCTAGCTGACCTCGATTGATTATTTCCTTAATGCTATATTATCCTAATTATTCTAGGATGGATTTTGACTTATACAGTGAACAAAGTTAGTGATGGTAGTGAATGATGGTAGACCATAATAAATAGAGTAATCGTAGAAGTTCACCTTAACATGAATCTTTAAGGAATCGTTTGGTCAATCGTATAGTATAGCTAAATCCAACATTAAATCCCATATTAGAAATACAACATTTGGCTAGTTTCATAGGAAAAAAGATAATCACCGTATTACTTAGTACACCATTTGGTTGGTGGTATCACCACATTAAATTTATATATTATTTTATGTGAAATAGAATGTGATTGGTAATACAAAATTAAAACTATTCCATGAGTTGTGATCTATATAATTAAATTTTTTTTTGACGCGTCCGAATTAATGGAGTCAAAGCATCTAACTTTGCTCGTAAATTCTTGGGAAAGGGTCAAATATAAACTTAAGATATTATTTACATTTAATTTCTATTACATTATTCTGGCAATTTTATCTTTATCATCAGCAAACTTTTAAATGTTACCCCATAATTTGTTAGGTATCCAAATCTCCCAATTTTCTTATTTAAAATTATTTGTTGTTCTTCTTGCTCTACTATTTTCAGAAATTACTATAATGTGAATGCTAAAGGTACTAGACTATACAAATTATCCATGGATATTTTTAATTACCATTGCACCCACTCCTCTTCTTGTGATAATGGGTTTGGAATTGGTTTAAAAATTTTATTTATTTTTCAATCATATACACACTGTAAAATTCAGTGGGTCTATATATATTGTGTATTATATGCAGCTACTCATCATGTACGTATATGTATATTTGAATATATTTTGTTATTTTCTGGTTAGTATAGAGTTCGATCGACTGACTTAAAAGTGCATAATGCGTAAGCATTTGATTAAAGCAAAGTTGAATTTGATAATGTAAATCCGAGGAACTTCAACTTCTACCATTAATACTTGCAAAGTCTCCATACCTTTGGTACAACGAATTCATTAAAGTTGGGGTGTAATAAATACTTTTGTAATTTAGACAAGCCACCTAATTTAGATCCTTCAATTTACTGTACTTTATTTACTAACCATTGTATTATTTTGATATCGTTTTCCAATGGAGAAAGCAGATAAATGCCAACTATTTTGAAAATAGTGGATCAAAAAAAAGAATAAGTGACTTAGTTAAAATGATTTGGGAGATTATGGGTTACCTGACGGATTGAAGGGTAATTTTTAAAAATTTGTTGATGGTAGGTAAATTTGGCCGAATAGTATAACGGTAGGGATAAATTTGGCCGAATAGTATAACGGACGTTAGATGTAAATAGTATTCAAAAATAGGGTGGTAAATTTGGACCTTTTCCCTAAATTCTTACTGGTAATACAGAAACATGACAGAATAGCCTAATAGACACTTGTACTTATTCGCGTTTGTTATTCTGGTATTTGTACTCAAAGAAGTTTCATCCGGACACTTATACTTATTTCAAATCAATATTTTAAACACTCTAACCCCATGTGTTCTTCAAACGCCCTGATGCGGATCCCACATCAGTATCCATATTAGATTTTTATTATTATTTAATTTATTTAAAAATTATATTTTTTTTCTTTTTTTATTCCACCATCCTTTTCATCCCTTCCTCCTCACTCACCATCTTTATTCTCTATAATTCATCACACATTTACCACCATTTTCAAAATATCCCACTGAATAACATTACAATGTTATGATACAAAAAATAAGAGAAAGAATTTATCTAACTCTTATTTTCCATCGGTAATCACTTTTTTACTCGTCGTTTTTCTTTTTCTTTTCAACTCAACTCTTAAAATCGCCCCACCAACGCTTGTAATTACTCTTTGATCACCCATTCACCTGAAAAGCTTTTTTACATCAAGTACTCCATCATAGCACCGCCAATCAACTACAAAAAAGAATCGATCCAAAATGACTCCAAAAACAATCATCTCACTGGAAAAGTTTTTGTAAGATTTCTTTACCGGGAAACGACTCGTCGGAGATCTTTTTATACTTTTTCTATTTTTTCCTTGCAAAAACTTGTCTTCAGAAGTTGGGGAGGGGATGATGGATTTAGAAAAGAAGTTTCTTCATAAGTTGTTACCAATTTGGGAATATTTTTGAATCCGGGGCGACAATGAACAATTATGTTAGATGAGAGGTGATGAAAATAATTGTATTGTAAGTTAGGTTTTGGGTTAAAATGGGGAAGAGGTAATTACTAGATGAACGGAGTAGGGAAAAATAGGAGAGAGAAAAATGGGGAGGGAGAGGTGGGAAAAAAAGGGTAGAGAAAGCACTCCTTGACTTTTCTTTGTACTTAACTTTTTGTCTTTTTCTTTTTTTATCATTTTAATTATTTTCTGGTTTAAATAATTATATTCATGTTCCATATACGTGTGAAATACACGTGCTTTGTCGTTCAACTGTCAAGCTGCCACATAGATCCAGTCAATGGTCAGAGGAATTTAAAATATTAATTTTGAATAATTATAAGTATTTGAATGAAATTTTGTTGAGTACAAGAATCGGGATGACAAACGCAAATAACAAGTGTCTATAAAACTATTCGGCCTACAAAGATAAAGAAAATTTCTTAATTTGGGAAGACGTATTCAAGGATAGGTAATTTTTACTCATGGTGACTTATACCATGCAGTTATGAAATATTTAAAGAAAGTTTAGTTTTTGCCTAATGAACTAAATAAAAAGTATTAAGAAGTGTGTTTAAAAATATCATAATTAAAAACAATTCATTCGAGTATCCTAAATTTCTAATATTCAAAAATCCCTCTTCTTGAGAAAAAAGAGAAAAGATAAAAGAAGCCCATCTCTTTCAACTACCCAGTGAGAACCAACTACCAACGCCTTGGAACGGTGGAAAGGATATAATTTCAGTTCCTTTCCGCCGAGAAAATCGAATCCAACTTTTCCGGCACCGGAAATACATCCAATTACGCCGGAAAATGAATTCCCGATTCACAACTCTCTTTTTCCGATCACTCAAATCCGGCCACCGGCATAGCCACCACCACTACTTTCTCTTACCTCAATTCTTCTCTTCCTCCGCCCTAACGCCTACCTCTACTTCTCCACCTCAATCCCTAGAAGGCTTACGCCATCGGCTAGCTGCTGAGTCACCGACGCTAGGCGACTTTATAAGGATGAAATCAGAAAACGAGTATTCCGTTGAGGTAGGTACGAAGAAGAAGCCGCTGCCGAAGCCGAAATGGATGAAGGAAGCGATCCCCGGTGGAGAGAAGTACACGCAGATTAAGAAGAAATTGAGGGAATTGAAACTGCACACTGTTTGTGAAGAAGCGAAATGCCCTAATTTGGGAGAGTGTTGGTCAGGTGGTGAAACTGGTACTGCTACCGCTACTATTATGATTCTCG
This sequence comes from Nicotiana obtusifolia, assembly GCA_002018475.1. Taxonomy (NCBI): domain Eukaryota; kingdom Viridiplantae; phylum Streptophyta; class Magnoliopsida; order Solanales; family Solanaceae; genus Nicotiana; species Nicotiana obtusifolia. The sequence continues at coordinate 26,408 of MCJB01048659.1, read as the reverse complement.
GTGATACTTGCACCCGAGGTTGCAGGTGATGCTTATTACTCTACTTTTATAGAGAGGAATAGTTTTGAAACTTGTGGTTTAAACATGTCATAACCTTTGTGTGGCTACAAGTCTTTTTAAACTTTTGATCTCAAACATGATACTTTTATGCAGCTATAAAAGTTGTCATTAATGATAAATTGAAAATTTTAAAGTTTAATTGTTTCCAAATATCAAAATGTATCATTTTTTTTTAAAATAACAGATTGATAAGAAAATGGTGTAACATAAACTGGAATGGAGGGATTTTGATAAGAAAATGGTGTGACATAAACTGGAATGGAGGGATTATATGAATGCTTTGGAAAGGAATGCTCTTTTTCTTTTCCCTTAGGGAGTTGGATTGAAACAAAATGGAGTCGATTAGAGCCAAATGGATATAGCAAACTTATATAATCAACCCTGACTAGTTTGGGATTACAGCATGGTAGAGTGTGATTGATAAATTTGAGTAATTTTAGCATTAAAGATCTTTTTACTTACTTGTTCTTTTGTGTAAGGAGAGAATACCCTGTTATATAGTGAGTTCGTCAAATTTGGAAGATGATTGGGGATGACTAACGTGGAGCCATCATATACATATATTTTTACACCATCTTGGTGTTTATTATTTAAGAGAAAAGATTTAATTGATTTTCTTCTGGGAGTTGGGGGGGCAGGTTTAGCAGGCAGGCATCTGAACTTTGATTTACTATTGAACGAGTGAAAGTTTGTTAGATGTAATGCAAGGAGTAATTGTGGAAATTAAAGAGTTAAGTTGGTGAATGTCAGCATCAGATACTGGTTTTGCCCGAGATGTTTATGGTTCCCCCCCTTCCCCCCCCCC
>MCJB01048659.1:0-23865 GCA_002018475.1 Nicotiana obtusifolia | reverse complement strand
AAAACCAGAACTTAGCAACCTGATAGCCTCGAACTCCCCGGATGCTGATGTGGCAAAGAGCTTGTATACACCTTCTTTTGGGAAAAATACTAAGAAAGACCGTATTTAGCTCATCTTTTCCTTTCCTACTCCACCGATTCATAGTTTATATAATCCGCTGAGGATTCGCGAAGGTTAGGGGAGACCTCTTAGAGTAGCCTAGTTTGGATTTTGAGAGAAGTAAGTTGCAATCTATGAGAACGATCCTTTTAATGATCTCTGTTCTTTAACAGATTCTGCAATGTGAAGACATCACGCACTCCACCCCCTCCGGACCCAAATGAACCTTCCAATGTGGCCGAGGCTATTGCTTCGTGGGGTCTGGATTATGTTGTTATTACTAGTGTTGACCGTGATGATCTACCAGATCAAGGAAGCGGTCATTTTGCCGAGACAGTGCAGAAGTTGAAAACCTTGAAGCCAAATATGCTCATAGAAGCACTTGGTATGAACTCCATTGTTTTTATTTTATTTTTAAACTTGATTTTATGGTAGTGGAGTTTGTATATTTATTGGGTTTATGTTTTATTTTGATGGTTTCTAAAAAAATTGTGACCCACCAAATTACTGCGTTTAGGTTGATAGACAACTGATCTGGTTCCTGATAGATAAGGTATGTGAAATCCCCATTATGCCCTTTTAAGCATCTGGATAAGCTGATTGCCGTGGCTAAGAATCTATTTATAAAGGAGATTAACAACCGGAACCATGTCACTTAATCAAGCATGAAACCCACATGCTTAATGTGGGTCTGATATTTTTGACATCTCGGTTTGTCTTTACATGTGAAATATGATTGAAACTAATTCTTCATTTTTGATGCATTATCTTTGACTGCCAAGTATCACTTATAGAGAAGTGCTTAACCTCAATTTAAAATTTTCAAATTCTGAAGGAGGTGTAAGGCTCCACTTCAGTGTCATAAAATGTTTTTCCGGCAAATATAGAGGTAAAATGAGGAAGCAAATATTTAGACATTTGTGTATTGAAATGGATAATGAAAATAAATAAACTAAGAAGCTGTGGGTGGTTACAACTTCTCTTCAAAGTCCTATAGTATTTAAAGTATTTGATTTTCAGTAGCACTTTCTTGCAGGAAATTTCTTAAAGTGCATGTCTCCAACTTTGCCATTGGCGGAACACATAAAAATTTGGTGAAAATACTATAGTCCAGTTCTATTCCTTTTGCCATCAATTGTAATTGGGTAATCTGACAATGAGATCTAGTTGTCATTGGTGAAGCATGAATTTAGCATTTAAATCATACTAGCATTTTTGTCCAACTGCTGTTTTCCGCTTCCCTCCTGGAATTTTATTGAAAGAAAAGTGACATATTAGACATTTGAACTTGTAACTATGTCTACGGACGTAGCATGATAGAACTTATTGTTACATATTCAAGATTCTCAAAAATCTATTTCCAAGAATTTTCCTTTTCCTTATGATAACTCAGAATCTATTTACTTTTTTGACCTTACCATACTAGAAGTCATGGTATTGATGTTGTTCTCATCCTGCAGTTCCAGACTTTCGCGGAGACCCTAGCTGCGTTGAGAAAGTTGCAAAATCTGGATTAGATGTCTTTGCTCATAACATTGAAACGGTTGAAGAGCTTCAGCGTGTCGTACGAGATCATCGTGCTAACTTCAAGCAGTCTATGGATGTTCTGATGATGGCAAAGGACTGTGCCCCTGCTGGTACGTTGACGAAGACGTCGATAATGTTGGGGTGTGGGGAAACACCTGACCAAATTGTTAAAACAATGGAGAAGGTGCGAGCAGCAGGCGTTGATGTAATGACATTTGGTCAGTACATGAGACCAACGAAGCGTCACATGCCTGTATCAGAATACATAACTCCTGAGGCCTTTGAGAACTATCGTGTACTCGGCATGGAAATGGTTTGTTTATGACCTCCTTTTTTATTTCGTATATAGGTACTACATGCCTTGGTTTTTGACAGGGTTAGTTACCTCCCTTGAGGTTTTGTCCTAATTACAGAGGCCTACCCTATGGTTTTCAAATCATTTCAATTTCACTCATTTAAAGTTTTTGTGTAACAAAATTAGTCTCATTTTGGAATTGATTAATTTGGCCTGTGATAGGAAGATTCTTTGTGAAAGCATGTCGCTTGCAGTTGGGACAAGTGACACTGCCAGTGAGGTTATAACCAAGGCGTGTTTATTGAAAAATATTCCCAAAAGACTGATAGCTTTTCTTCTGTTTATTCTACGTATCTTCTGCATTATCTAATGGACTAAATCTAGAACTCCTTTATTTTCTGGTAACATGATTGAATTCCAAGGCTCAGAGAAAGTCCTTTGTATAGCTAATATATCTTCCTGAATTGCTGGCAGGGATTTCGGTATGTTGCTTCTGGCCCCATGGTTAGGTCCTCATACAAGGCAGGTGAATTCTATATTAAATCCATGATAGAATCTGATCGTGCAGCATCTTCGGTGTAAGCTTCTGGTCTTCAGATCGTGTCTTCTCATACCACAGGCTTGATATCCACACAAGATATTTTGCTAATAAAAAAAAGGTGTGCCATTTGACTCTTATTCCTTTATGGCATGTTTCCTTAAAGAGAGTGGAGAGCAAGAGGAAGATATAGGTTTTTCAGGTCTGGTGAGCTTTAGCTTTTGCCCCATATATACCCTATTTATGAAGTATAAGTTGTAGTTGTATATCTACCTTACTGTAAATCTGTTCCATCTGTCACTATTCTCAAGTACTTTTTTGAAATCGATAGAGAAAAAAAAATCTATACAAGGACTTCATGCCTTTCTGAGGTCATTCATGATGTTCGATTTCTGGACTTGGAAGAATTATAAAGAGCATCAAAGAGTCTAACAAGGATAAGCAAGCTACTACATAATCTCTATTTACAGTGGCGTTGTAGTTTTTCATTTTCAGCGTCATAGATTAACGAGCCTATTTGGCGGCAGAGAGTCAAACTTTGGACACGCGCACTATGTTTCCAATTTTTCCATGTTTGGTTGGTAAATGTTTTGGAAAATTTTTTTAGGAAAATTTTTTCCAAAACTCTTTTTCTAACATTTTTCACCTATTCCCTATCCCCACCAACGCCTACCCTGACCCCCACACTCTCACCCTACCACCACTCCCACCCTAACCCCACCTACCCAACCCCACCTTATCACCAACACTCCACGTTCACCCCAAATAGAAATATTAGTAAGAGTATTTTGTTTTGTTTCAACAAAATGAGTATTTTCTTTTCATGATGTAGAAAATATATTTTCTTTCATTTCAATAAAATGAGTACTTTCTTTTCATGTTATAGAAAGAGTACTTTCTTTTTCAACCAAGAAAAGAGTATTTTCTTTTCAGCTATGGAGCATAAATTTCAACGTTATTTTTGCGCGAAAAAATAAAGCAACACATTAGTTCATTTGGGTTTCGTGTGAATTTTTAGAAGAATAATTAAATTTTTGAAGAAAATACTCTCAAAAATGTTGGATGTTTGGGGTGGGGGGAGGGGAGGGGAGGGGAAGAGCACAGGAAACATGGGAATTTGGTGGAAGAGGGTGAGAAGAGTAGCATAAAATATTATTTTTCTAAAAAATATTTTTTACTATTTAATCAAACACTAAAAAATATTTTTCGAAATTTTTTTTTCGCTCACCAACCAAACAAGGAAAAATAAGTGATAAAATCACCTATTTTCCAAGAAAATATTTTCCTTCGTACCAAACACACCGCCGTGAGGGTTAATTTTCAAACTCTGGAAAAAAATTCATATACTATTGACTGGCCAATTTGCATGACTGTGTGAAAGAAAGTGAATTCGTGCCAAAGAAGAGATTATTGAGATTGTAATCCCTATGGATATCTTTGTAAAAAGGAAATTCTCATTGGGATGTGCAGCTTCTGGGATGAATTTTGGGTAGTAAGCTCACTTTTCAATGACGAAAAAACACTTATTAGTTCTCCTGCGTACCGGCGGATACCCAACAGAAAGAAGATGCAGATGGTTGAAACGAAAGATAATGCTAATATCCAAGAATCGTTCATATTACGGCCTTTTATGCAGGTTTGTCCTTATATTTCTTCACATCTGATTCTCATCGTTGGGGAAAAAGGAAAAAAGTTACTCCGTTGAAGTCATTCTTATAAGTAGTATTTAAGTGTACAAAAAGTTTAAAATGTTAATTTGACTTATGTATTCCGTTTGTGAAAGTGAAAATGTATTAATAGGGTTGTCAGTTTAATACAGAAACATCATATCAAAATTTAAAATAATGAATAAATTTGATTTTGAAAATTGTGGAAGTTGTGAGAAAAAAAATATGTCATAACATCTTTTTTAACGTCTCAAAATGGGAAGTGTTACGAAAATTGGTAGGGATGAAGCTTCAGAATCAATCCAATAAAATGACAAAAGCAACTTGCTATAAATTAAGGAAGAGAAAATTAACTTCCCAACTTGTAGATGATTCCCATTCGAATTAAAAAGAGAGACCTAAAATAGAATCTTCCAAAAAGTCAGAAATGAAGTGCAGTACCAGAGTGGAAGGTAGGGAGGAGGGGGAAAGAAAAAAAGATATCAAGATGATTTTCTGTAACAGGCTGATTCTTGGTTTTTTCACCTCCTCTTGGTTTGTGTAACAGTGACGTCTGGACCAATCTTCCGAGGGTCTACCGGAAATAGCATCTCTACCTGCACAAGGTAAGGGTAAGATTGCGTAGACACTATCCTTCCTAGACCCTACTTGTATGTGGGGCTGCACTGAGGTTTTTGTTGTTGTTTTAGTAGTGACGTCTGGACCAACTTATTCCCATATCGATTGTGCCATCGGTTATCTGCTAGGTCCTACTAAATAGTATCTTTTTGCCATGATATGCTACATATAACTCAAAAGAAAGACCTTAATGAAAAGGAGAAAAGGAGAAGTCGTTTTGAGATAATGAAATTGTGTTTCGCAAGGGAGTAAGACTGTAAGAGGTTGTGAATCTGTCTTGATGTACTTGTGTAAAAATGCCAACCAAGAAAGAAGCAAGAAAGTGAGTCTGATTCTTCATTTTGGTGATTCCAAGCCCCATCTAAACAAGGGCTGGAGTTGGAACATACCCTGTAGTAGGGAAGAAATCCAGTAGGCAAATCACATTACACTATGTAAATACAATGACAAGTTCCTCGAGGGAAAAAAGGCCCTTGAGTTTTCATCTCACTATGAGTGGACATTTCTACCAATATCTACTTTTACAGGTTCAGGATACTGATATCCATAAAATTCAGTTTCATATCTGTATTGTCAACTCGGGCTATGGCCAATAGAAGTTGAGGCTGGACTTGAACACGCATCGTCTTGATGACGGGGTTGAGAAATACACTCTGGAGGACAAGGTGGAGGTGCAGGATGTGCAATGAAGGTAGGAACTTCTTCTCCAGGCATCAGTACTGAGACTCCGTTCGCGTAAAATGTCATCTGAAGTAGTAACAAAAAAATCAGAAAGGCAACTCCATGTACTTGAGAATCATTAAAAACAATGAACTTAACTTATATACACTAATAGTATAAAGAGTTTTATACTTCAGGTGTAGTTTAACCTTGTTGATGGTTACTTGCAAGATATGGAAGTCAAAATGAAGGAATGAAACCAAAAGAGTGGATAGGATTGATATATAATCAAATCTAGTCTAGCATATCTCTGACTTTGCCATACAACATAGACATAGATTTTCTTCTTCATGTTCATAGTAATATGTATATATATATGTGTGTGTATATATATATATATATATATTCATAATCCATATGTCACTCTTTAGTTCTCTCCACCTTTTTAATTTTTGATCAAGTAGTTCTCTCCACCATTAAGCATTAGTAAAACATGACTCCAGCAATCAATTAACTAAACATCTAAAGCACGGAATGTAGCTTTAGGAATAATCTTGTGAATATTACTAGACAACTTTGGCTTAGCTAAAAAGGAACAGTTAAGAAGTATCTCATAATATAGCCAACTATAGAATTTTCAGATATTCCTACTCATACTCCATCTAGAATGTGATCTTTTAAAACCAATTTAATGATCTGCTCCATTATTCTCCCAAAAAAAATAAAAAAATCAAGACAACGTTGAACCCCAGCATTAACTCACATCAGGAAAGGAACAAAAAAGGAGCACTCCCGAGTGTGGCTTAATAGTCAGTGAAATGGGTCGAGAATTATGAGATTTTAGGTTTAAACTCAACGGAGGCAAAAATATTAGGTAATTTATTCTCATCTTTACAAGCTTTGATGGGAGGTAGCAGATAGCCTCTGAATTAATCAAGATGCATCAAGCTGGCCCGAATATCGCAATTATTAAAACATAAAGAAAAGGAGCAAAGAAAAGGTCTTATGTCATTCTGGTTTCTAAAGTCAAAATATGGTAGGATGTCATATAAGCTATAGCTTCATCTCTCCCTACCACATAATTTATTTTGGCTAGATAGTGGTACAAGCTGACCAAAAAATTGTAAATCAGTCAATTAAAAAAACATGTTTTGAATGGCTCCTTGTATAAAATAGCATATCCTGTGCATTAATGTCTTCCAATTTGCATCAAATTGGGACACACAACATGCGTTTCAATCAAAGGTCTTTTCCCAAAAGTCTTTTTACTTAAATAGTACCATGCAAAACCACAATGGGGTCATCATAGCAACCTCTTGCCTAATATAATTTTGGCTTTAGATAAAGAATCACATGAATACTTAGGAATGAGATGTTTCCAATAAAATTTAAGGTTCATTGGAAATTATATTTCATGCTACTCAAAAGCATAAGCGCAGCTAAGATTTGAAATTTGTGCGTTCGGAATTCTAGTTCGTTTATTTAAGTTACTAGATTTAAGTTAATAATTTATACATATTCAGTAAATTTCTTACGACAAATATAGGATTTAGACCAAAATTATCGGATTCGACCGAACTCATATTTCGCATTCTAGCTCTGCTCCTAAAAAGGTGCATTTCACATAACAAGCTGCTTTTTTTCTTTTTATTTAACTATTTAGTATCAAAGCCTACTGGTCCGACGAATTCAGATTTCCGCTCAATAGGCCCACTATGTATTTTAGAGATAAAGCACTTCCTACACAACAAGTTGTTACTTACACAGAGAAAATCACCGAATTAAAAATTATCTTTAACATTATCACTTTTTCTTTATGGTGTGTGGGTTAAAGTTATAAGTATGAATTGAATGAACAATTAGACATAAATTTTTCAACGACATGATTATCACGAATAATCAACAGTCACTAAGGTCTACCAAATGATAATTATGAATAGAATTCCAGTCAAATAATCCAGCTATATACTATAATAGCCATAATTATGTGAAAAGCAATAATGGCGTTAAGGAAAAAAGCAATTAACTGTCACAAAAAAGTTAGTTAGCCTACTCATTATGGTAAAAAATATTAGAAACCTACAATAACCTAAATATTTCCATTTTCTCAGGAAATAGTATTACTTAGAAAAGTAATTGATAAGTGGTAATCACAGAACAGTGTTTCATCTACTAAGCAAAGTACAAGCACTGTAGCAACTATTGGAAAACATATTAATTTGGATCTCATCCTTTAATGCTTGAACCTGACAGCACATTATATACAATGAGTATAATTTCTAAATTGTCGGAGTAAAAAATATTTATAAACAACTTATAAGGTAATTATTAGTAAATTTGTATTCTGAATATTAGTAATTAACATGGTAAACTTGGTAAATAATCTACTATCTCAGTAAAAAATCTTACTCCCTTTGTCCCAACACGTGGCGAGCTCGAATTTCAAAAGTCAAACTTTTTTACTTTGATTATTAGAATATAAAATTTTTAAAGTTTTTTAAAATAAAATTTATATATTTAAAAATTACGTAAAAAAATATTATAAATTACAATAATTAATAATCTAATTAATTATAAATATATCTTTATTTAATTAGTGTACATAACTTAAATTCTTTTGAACATGCATATGATTCAGGTAACTTATATATACTACATAATGTATTTTAATATATTTTAGCAATAACAGATTTGACAGAATAGAAATTCTTTCACACCATTAGTGTGAGAAATAAACTAATGTATAGTAAAATATAGCCTGCAATTTTGGGGGAAGAGAGAGAACGAGAGAACATACCTCGGGAGATGGGTAATCAAGTTTCCTTTGAACCCTCATTTGAGCAACAAGATCAGTACTACTCCGGCCAGCGGAAGAGGAAGATCTTCGCCGGAGAAACCTCTCAAAAATAGCCATAACTAAGAACATAGAAATAAGAATAGCAGTTGCAACAAAACCAAATGACACAGCATTTACAGAGTTGTCAAAGCTTCTCCAATGATTACTATCTTCTCCTCCTTCTACACCAGCACTTACCGCTGGTGCTACACTTGAAATTGGTGGTGTACTACTACCACTAATTATATGTCTTCCCATTTGAGTAAAAACAAACTACTCTGTTTTTGTCTCATCACCAATTAACCAATAACTAACCAGTTTGTTGTTGCGCTCACTGTGTTTGAGTTTTTGCCTAACTGAAAACTGCCAGTTTTGGAGAAAAAAGAGAGAATTGAACAGGGGAAGCTACTATTCAAGAAACAGAGAAAGACCCAATTTTTCATTCATACAAGACTCTACACTATACTTGGTTGATGAAATTGGAGAGAGAAAGATATTTTTTTTTGTGTGTGTGTGTGATGATGATGGATTCGAGGTGGGTAACTTTCAAAGTTTTACGCTAATACTATAAGAAAAGTTGGTTTAGTTTACTACTAAGCTTCTTGAAATGGACAAACAGAGGTTGGAGGGAGAAGAAAAAGTGTAGAGCTTTGGAATGGGCAAATGGAGGAGGAGAAAAAGGAAGACTACTAGAAAATCAAGGTAAACTGGAGTTTGTTTAAGATAATAATGCTCTTTAATTGGAAGGCAACTATGGTTAGTGTATTGCAAATACACATAAAAAAGTAGCCATGTGACAAAAATAAAAAAGTTACAATTATAGAGGGATTCAGAATTTGATAATCACGGGTGCCATGGTTATTAATGCAAATTAGTAAAGGAGGTTGAATTTAAATATATACTTAATCAGTTCGATCGGTTTTGAACTAATTCGCTCCGATTCGGTGTAAAATACTTGTTCATACATAAACTTTTACCGGAGTGTCCATATCGTGCCATCCCGAATGACCTACATAGATCCCCGGATTACACTAATACTTTCTAATATGAATTTAAGTTATATACATAATTCGTACTTTTAAAATTTTTACATTAGCAGGTCATCTTTACTATAAAATTTTATATTTTGACAAGGCTTACTTGTAGATTCTTTGAATGACCTCATAGTTCAAGTTTTTTCCACACCGGCGTAATTTGAACTCTTTCCATATTCATCCAAAACGTTTTTTTAAGAAAAAGTACACTATAAACTAATAATTACCTATTGTAATAGGTGATTAACATACTTTATTTTTTATATTACAAAATCTCGTTTTTTATAGAGAAGTACTTAATAGTATAATTTTGTTTTTTTAACGTAGTCGAGTTATATAAGTTAAAATCTTGTCAAAGACACAGTGAGAAAGTGAGTAAGCCATGTGACAAAATTTAAAAGTTAGAATTGATACTTTTTACGTAGTTAAAACGAGAGTAGGAGATAATCAATTACACAAAAGTGGTCGCAAAATGTTGAACATTGCAATATGTTGTGATTCGAAATGTGATTTTCTTCTCAATTTCGAACAATTTGGTTTTATATCATATACTAACATTATATACATTGTTTAAAATTTGTATTAAATAAAGGAACACAACTAGAAACTTAGATATTCAAAGATGAGGCTCAAAATAAACTATTTCGTGTATATGTTAGTACTCCATGTGTTAATTTTATATGATACTTTTTTTAATTTATTTTTTATTCCTTTTCTTTTTAAAATTTTCAAAAAGCAAAAGAATATTTTTGTATTAAATATTTACTTTAACTTCATATTTTATGTCAAATGATATGCTTGTGTAGTCGCACAATGTCATGTAATGTTTAAGATTGCAAATTTTATAAATATTTTCTACATGTATCATTATCTTTTCTTTTACTTGAACTTCGTATTCAATTAAACGTTGCCTTATAAAATAAATCAATATAACAATTTTTCTGCACAAGTGGTGCAACAATTCGTCAGGTTTCTCCTTAGGAGTTTTAATATCAGCTTTTGGATATTTTATTTTAGATTCAATAAAATACTCTCCACCATCTTAAAGGAAGCTTGCTCTGCCTATATGATCGTTCATAACTCAAAACTTTTAACTTTATTCGTGTTAAACAAAAATTAGAATTAGAATAAAAGCTTAAATTGTTTGATTCAAGTATAGATCAGGTAAAAAAATTATTCATAACAAAAAATCACATGTGCTAAAGTTTTAAAAATTATTCATAACAAGAAATCTCATGTACTAAAGATTTAGTTTTAATGATTTTAATATCCAAAGAACATTTAACCTTCCGTGCATAGGGTTATATACTTTTGGTCCCTCAACTAACAAATTTTCACAAAGTTAAGGAAAATGAACTTTAAGCTAAATTAATGAGTAAAGGTATCAAAATTAATTTCTCGTATCAAAAACTCTCACGTGATCAACAATTGAAATTCATTTAATGGGTTAGTAGTAGGGGTGTACATACCGAATCGAAAAAATGCACTAAATCGAAAAGTCAAATTAAACCGATTAAAAAATTCGACTAGATTTGGTTCGATTTAATTTGGTATTGAGTAAAAAATACGAACCAAATCGATATATAAATATATAATTTTATATATACTTTTAAAGACTTTATATAGAATTTTCTTTAAAAAAATTCTAAAAATATTTGGGATTCTTATGGGATGTAATATTTAATAGAATATGAAGTACTCCATTTTTATTAACCTTAAATAATGGGTTATATGATTATTTTCTTATCAAGTATTACTGAAATGCGTCAATCTCTTTGTTCTTCCATGTTCATATGCAAGATTTATTAAATTCTCATATCTTTTTTGAATTTGAAGTGGTATTTCGATAATCTAAAATTAAATAGAACATATCATTAATTAAGTATCATATTGATTTTTATGTTTAATTATTAAATTCGTTTAACCTTGAAAGTATACATCAACGAAAAATTTTGTCAGACGACTAAAAAAGTAACTATCATGTGTTATTAACAAAATTCTCCCATAAAAATATTTTAATAGATACATTTGTCAATTTTTTTAATTTTTACTAAACATATATTTACTTATAAAAAATTTAACAAAGTAAGAATGAAAAAAAAAATCATGTTACAAAAAAATCCAAAAAATCCGAGAAAATCGAACCTATACAAACTGATATAGTTGGTTTGGTTTGGTTTGAATAAAAATCGAACCAACCCGGTCCATGTACACCCCTAGTTAGTAGCACTTCTAGTCCCTCAATTATTAATAAAGTTTAGTTTTAGTCCTTGTGATATTTGACTAAGCATATATAACCTTCAATTAATTGACTATGGTGGGCATGTGAAGAGGAGAAACATAAATGTCCCGGTAGGAGGTGTGAGAGGTTGACTATGGCGGGACTGAGGAAGGGTACAGATAGGTCAAAGAAGTATTGGGGAGAGTAATTAGGCAAAACATGTCATTACTTTAGCTTACCGAGGACATGACCCTCAATGAAAAAGTATGGAGGTCGAGTATTAGGGTTGAAGGTTGACACGTAATCAGAGAGTAATTTCTCCTAGTCTTTTTAGTAGACTAGTACTATTCTTGTAGTTTTTTTTCTTGGATCTTTATTATTACACATTGTTCCGTTTGATTTCGTTTTCCTATTATTTTGTTGTTGCTATTATTTGTAGCTTTCTTTTCACTATTCTTTGAGCCAAGGATCCATGGAAAACAACTTGCGTTAGCGCTAACCTAGTTGTAAAAATATTTAACATATTTCCTCCATAAAGGGATCTGGCATAAATATTTCAATTAGTTGAAGGTTAAATGTACTTAGTTGATTATCACAAGAACCAAAATAAGAATTTACCCATAACTAAGGGACGAAATGTGCTATTATTCCCATTTAATTTACGAAAATATGTTACTGTATGGACCAAAAGCTCAAAACTCTATTAATTACAGGTTACATATGCTTGTTTGTCAAACGTTGAGAAAATCAAAGTTAGAAGATGACAAAAATTAAGGTGTTAGAAGATGACAAAAATTAAGGGACAAACAAAAATTTATCTCTTAATTAATATATTAACAGATGAGCATCCCAATCAATAACTTTATTTTGAAGTAAGAGAGCGAGTTTAAGGTTATTGTGACAGGTGCAACGAGTCTGCATTATTAATACTCCCTTTCTTTCAAATTATATGATGGTAATTTTTATATTCAAACAATATCTTTTATATTTAGAAGTGATTCAATTTTATTCTTTTTATTTTATCCGTAATGAGATAATTTTATAATACATGATACTTATAACTTATTTTTGCCATAAATTTTGATAATTTAAAATTCCGTACCTTCTCAAAGTAAAACACATTAAATATAAAAAAATGTTTATTTTAACCGTTTTTAAAAATATATATTTTATATATATTTTATATACGTTTTAGCTGGCAAATGTCATTAATTTGATCAATTTCTTATTTTGCGCTAAAATATGTGACGGAGGGAGTAAGATTGTTCTCTCATGTTTCCTTGTCATCTCTGAAATTGTCTTCATATGGGAGCCTGCAAAAAATCAGAAATTGACTCGACTCTCCTGCTGCTACTTTTCTGATTCTCTTCGTCACCTTTGCTATTATTTCCTCGTTTGCCCATTTTCTTTTTCTTTTTTCGGTGATAGAAGAATAGATCATCTGGGTCGTTTGGTACGAACACAAGTAATAAGGGATTAGTAATGTAGGGATTATAGTGTTGAGATAATTTTTTATCAAGTGTTTGGTTTATTGTATTAAAAATTAGCTATGCAATGTATAATCTAAGCTTGTGGTTTAAAACTGTACAAAATCTTCTTTACAATTATACCCTTTAATATTAATTTTAGGGTCTTATCCAGGTATAGTTAAATCCGGTATAAGTAATCCCTTGGTTTTTTGGTGTTAGCTAAGCCCTCCTATCAGGTATAAGTAATCCGTGTATTAGGTATGCATAAGTTGAATTGAGCAACCAAACATTGTATTTGACGGATTAAATTTTTATACAGGGATTATTTTACTTAGTACAGCCTACCAAACGACCCCATAGTGTAGACTGCTAGAGACTTGTTGATAATTTTTCTTTTGGAAAAAATAAATGTTAGAGCTTATGTTTTTAAAGAAAAGCTTCAACAATAAGAAATGACATTTTTTAAAAATCAATACAATATGAAATAGCATTACCTACTCCTACTCTCCAAGACAGAATTGTGTTGATTTTTTTTTTTAAAAAAATTGTAATTTATAAGTATAATTGAGTTGTTTTTATGTTAAGTTTATAATTCAAGTGCAGTAAACTGCGATCACCCATAAAATTACCTCAATTTTTTTCATTACTCTCCTTCCACTTTGTTTGACTAACAGATGCTTAATTCTGACATATTAAATTAAATATAAAAAATAATCTTACAATCGGCTTCAACAATAAACCATAACTATTTCTATAAGAATATCTCATTAAACGTAAAATAAAAATATAACTATTATGATGTAGATCATTATCATTAAAATAGATTAAGAAAAGCTATATCAAACAAATTAAGATTGATGTAATATGTAAAGTTAAGATAAATTTTTAATGACGAATATTTAAAAGGAAATAATAGAAAAAAAGAATTAGAAAAGAGGGGGTGGTCTCCGATAAACCAGACTAACTAATATTCCAAGGTATAACCGCAATTTTCGTGCTCGTTGGTTCCCTGAGAGAAAGAAGGACCACAGAAACAACTGCGAAAGTTACGCTAATTTCTCTATTGTCTTTCTCGGTTTTTAGCCGCAGTTAGTCGAGTCTCTAGGTCTTCTTATATCATGGCTGAGATTCTCATACTGTGCCTGTCTTACACGGTTTATTTGATTTCTAACATTAGAATTGGGTGGGAAGGAAATAACCTCTTACGATCGGAGACAGAGACAAGAGTTGAAGCTTATTAATTCAGTATTATAATTTATTTAAGTTATTAAATTTTTATCTAATAATTTATATATGTTTTAATAAATTTTTTAGATATATACAAGGTTTGAACCAAAGCTACTGGTCCAGTCGAAGCCGCAAGGAATATGTTAGCTTCGCCCCTGCTCATGATCACTTAAATTTAAATAAAAGTAAAATAATCTTACCAAATTCATATTGGGCATTCTTCATAATAGTATTCGATTAGTTAGTGCACATCTCATAAGTTAGTGTGCGTCCGATTGGTGCACATTTAATCGATCTTTATGAAAATGGTCACCTGCTAAAATAACATTTAAAATTGTTTACCTTTAAAAATGAATAACAGTTAAATTTGTACTTGGTTTAAAGGACACATGATTTAACTTAATACAAATAATGTAAGAACAGGAAATAATTAAATTAAAGAGAAATAAAACGATCAAACCAAAGCGATGGAACAATCAAGCCTGACTTTAAGTTGAATACTAAAACTTGCTCCGATCGAGCCCTCGCTACAACGGGCTTGGTTGCAACTAAAGAAAAGAGGAATTGAAGAACACTTTGAACAATAGCTAGAACACAAAAATAAACTTTATTACTTTGATATACGTGCCAATAGTGGTTTAAATCTTGAATCTTCAAGTTTAACCTTCAAGTTTAACCTTCAAACCTTTGTTCTCATCTTCAAACCTTCATTCTCATCTTCAAACCTACATATCTTCATCTTCATACACTCATATTCCTAAAACTCGATGGCGAAAACTTCGAAATTTGTGCCTCAACAGGCCGGCCTTTCAACTTCTAACTCGGCCACGGATGCCGAGGTGGTCGTATCAGAAGCAGCCTCGGATCCTCCCCTAAAGAATTTCATCCCTGGAGGATGCTCTATAGAGAACGACTTCAAGGTCGAAAAAGCCTCCAATCAAGTGGACCGAGGTGAGGAGGTGTGGAGGTACATATGCTCCATCACCGAGGACACGCTCCGGACGATTCGAGAGGATTGCAAGTGGGAGGGCAAGGAAGTGGTCATTCTAGGCCCGATGAGGACATCACCACATATGTGGAGGGGTATTTAAGTGTTTATACATACCCCTTTACGCTTGGCCCGGTGGATCCAATAGTCCTCGACTTCTACAAGACGTATAAGGTCTGCTTTGAGCAGATTCACCCGTCTTTATGGAGGGTCGTGATCCTCCTTCCTCACTTTGTAAATAACACGGATGAGCCTCGGTTTACTATTGACCACCTACTTCGCCTCTACAGTTCCCAAATTTTCTGAGGAGGATTAATCAAGCTCGTTCATCGGGCAAAAAAAGCTCCATTCTCGAGCATTGAAGAAGATAGTGATCGAGGTTGGCAGGGGAGATTCGTTCGAGTGAAGACCGAGGATCCCATTCCCCTCGAGTTCCTGTCGTTCTCTGAAAAGTGGAACCTAACACGTAAGTTCCTCTCATTTTGTGTATTTAGAATACTTTTTAAATTTTGTTCTTCTTTCTCTCGCCTGGTTCTACTGTCGTGCAGCGGTTGCTCGAGTCCCCAACGTAGTTCCTACTTTAACGAGTGGGTCGAGGGGATCTGAAAACAATTATCGTACTTTGAGTGCGAATGGCGCAAACTCTCAAAGGGAAAGTCGGAGGCCTGTTCCTATGGTGAGTGTTCTTCCCCCGATCAAGTTTCCTTTTCTATTCAATTATCACCTTTATTAAGTCCCTCTCTTACTTCCACAGGTCTGCCCAAGACCACTGAGCTTCGTGGAGTGGACGAGAACGAGGCTCCATCCTCACTTGCTAAACCTTCCGCTTTGGGACAGCCTGAGGCCGCTGTGAAGAGGGAGGAGAAAAAGAGAAGAAAGAGGGGGTCTTTCGATTCCCCGGACGCGGATGCCGAGGCCAAGAAGAAAATGGTCGCAGTCAGGGCCTAAAAGAGTAACAAGAAGAGTACCGGCCTAGGGTGCCAGACCCCGAATCTTTTTACCGGCTCAGGGACTACCCTGAAGATGACGACTTCGAGTTCGTTGCCCATAGACCGGCCGTTGATGCAAAAGAGCGGGCAGCATCGGGGGGAAGTGACCGCGAGGCCGAACCATCTTTGGCTCGAGAGCCTGAAGGAAAGCCAGTGGCTACGGCCTCTCGAGAAGCTACTCCCGCCTCGAGAGAAGCTGTCGGTGTTATTGACATCCTGGAGTCGCCATCTCACATAGATTCTTTATTTGACGAGGCTCAGGCCATCAAAGAGAAACCGCCCGAGACATCACGGGCCGCATACAAGGCCCTTAACCTGTTTTTTGACGGCATGGATATCGGTGCATTGGAGGACTACTCCGGGTTTGATCACTTGGAATCTCAAAATAAGATGTGCTGCCGCAGTCAGGCGGGCCGAGCTTGAGCCTAAAGCTGGTGAAGTAGTCCCCCCCCCCCGAGCATGGTCCCCAACCACGACTTAGGGCGTGATGGATCCCCGGTATTCGAGACTGAGCTCGTGAGGGCTCGAATACTACTCGATCCGGTATGGATAGTCAGCAATCTCGATCTTAGGCCGGTCTTCAAAACTAAGGCAGCACGTTTTACTGTTGCCTCGTTAAAAACCTTACCATAAAACCCACTTCGAAAAAAACTGATCCAAGGAAAAAAGAGTACAAGACGTGCTTTTAGACCTAATCGTCACATTTAACCTCGACCAAATACCTGTTTGGGTTAGTCCAAAGCATAACAAAATCCAAAGGAAATTAAATTCATATCTTAGTAGTAGTATCGTTTTAAGTGTGCCACATTCTAGTTGTTCGGTAACTGTATACCTTTCCCTGACTCGAGCTTATATAAACCTTTCTCGGTTATACCGGCAACTCGGCACGACCCTTCCCAGATCGAGCCTAGGTTCCCGTTGTTTAGGTTCTTGGTATGTAGCATAACTTTCCTTAATACCAAGTCCCCGACTTGGAAATGTCGAAGGTTAGTCCTTCGGTTGTAGTATCTCCGAATTAGCTGTTTATGGGCCGCTAACCAGACCAGAGCAGCTTCTCGCCTTTCGTCTGGTAAGTCCAAGCTCGTGGACATGGCCTTGTTATTTAAAGTCTCAGTAGCGTATTGGAACCTTAAGCTTGGTTCCTCTACTTCGACCGGGATCAAAGCTTCTGCGCCGTAGACTAAAGAGAACGGGATCGCACCGGTGCTTGACTTCGAAGTCGTTCGATATGGCCACAAGAACATGGGCAGAATTTCTTTCCATTTCCCTTCGAATCAGTTAATCTCTTCTTCATTTTTTGGAGTATAGTTTTGTTTGTTGATTCCGCTTGACCATTCCCACTAGGGTGGTAAGGTGTTGGCAAGATCTTTTTAATTTTGTGGTCTTCGAGAAACTTACTTACCTGGCCTCCGATGAACTGCGTCCCGTTGTCACAAGCAATCTCGACTGGTATCTCGAATCGGCATATTATATGATTCCAAATAAAGTCAATGACCTCTTTCTCCCGAACCTTCTAGAATGCCTGTGCTTCGACCCACTTGGAGAAGTAATCATTCATAAAAAGTATGTATTGGGCTTTGCCGGGTGCCTATAGAAATGGACTGACGATGTCCATCCCCCATTTCATAACGAACACGACGATAGGATCGGATGAAGCATTCCCCCCAGTTGATAAATCATCGGGGCGTGCCTTTGGCATTCGTTACATTTTCGAACGAAGTCTTTCGCATCTTTCTCCATCTCGTTCGAATAATAACCAGCTCTGATTAATTTCAGAACCAAGGATTCCACTCCTGAATAGTTTCCACAAGTACCCTCATGCACTTCCATCATGGCGTAATTGGTCTCCCCCGGACCCAAGCACCTAGCTAGTGGCCCAAAAAAGGATCTCGTATATAATTTTCCATCGACCAAGCTGAACGTGGTAGCTTTAGTACGTAGGGCCCTTGATTCCTTGGGATCCGATAGCGATTTCCCTTTCTCATGGTAGTCTATATATTTGTTCCTCTAGTCCCAAGTCAAGCTCGTCGAGTTTACCTCGGCGTGACCTTCCTCTACCATCGAGTTCATCAATTGTATTACTACTCTAGAGTCAAATTCGTCGGACGCTACCGACGACCCTTAATTGGCCAACGCATCGGCCTCGTTATTTTGATCGCGAGGTACGTGCAGTAGAGTCCATTCCTTGAACTAGTGTAATGTCACCTACAACTTATCCAAGTATCTCCGCATCCGTTCCTCTTTTACTTTAAACGTCCCGTTGACTTGGTTGATGACAAGGAGGGAGTCACATTTGACCTCGATCACCTCGGCTCCCAGGCTCTTAGCCAGTTCTAGACCTGCAATCATAGCCTCATATTCGGCTTCATTGTTAGTCAATTTTACAATTCTAATAAACTGCCTTATTACATTACCCGTAGGCGATTTTAATACGATGCCCAGCTCGGACCCCTTTACGTTGGAAGCATCATCCGGGGTCGAAGAGAAGTCATTCTTCTTTTTTAATAATGAGAAAAATTGGTGGCTCTTGTCTGACGACCTCGAAATAAACCGGTCCTACGCGGCTATCCGCCCCGTCTATCTTTATACTACCTTAACGTTGTCAACCACGGTGATATCTTCTATAGCTTTTATTTTGTTCGGGTTGATCTCTATTTCCCGTTTGAATACCATGAACCCGAGGAACTTGCCCGAGCTGACCCCGAAAACATACTTCTCCTGATTTAGCGTCATGTTGTATTTCATAAATATGTCGAAGGTTTCCTGCAAATGCTTCAAATGGTCCTCTGCTGACAGGGACTTAACCAACATATCGTCAATATAAACCTCCATTGATTTCCCTTTTTTTTTTTCCGAACATCCGGTTAACTAGGCGTTGATACGTGGCACCAACATTTTTTTAGCTCAAACGACATCACGTTATAATAGTAGGTGCCGAATTTGGTAATGAAAGAAGTCTTTTCTTGATCGCCCGAGTCCTTCTGAATTTTGTTGTACCCGGAGTAGGCGTCGAGAAAGCTCAAAATCTCATGTCCGGCCGTCGCATTGATCATTTGATGGATGTTAGGTAGAGGAAATGAATCCTTTGGACATGCCTTGTTTAGATCCTTATAATCTACGCCCACACTCTAAGTTTGTTTCCTTTTTTAGGAACGACTACTACATTAGCTAACCAATTCGGGTACTTAACTTCCCGGATAGAACCTATTTTCAAAAGTTTAGATACCTCGTCTTTGATGAACTCATGTTTGATCTCGGACTATGGCCTTCTCTTTTGTTTGACTGAGTGGAACTTTGGATCCAGGATCAGTTTATGAGTTTTCACCTCCGGTGAGATCCCTGTCATATCTAAGTGGGACCAAGCAAAACAATCGACATTAGCTTTAAGAAATTTAATAAGTTTTTTCCTGAGCTCGGGAGTTAGTCCCGTGCCCAGGGATACCTTTTGATCCGGTAGGTGCTCGATCAGTATAACTTGCTCCAATTCCTTGATTGTCGATTTAGTGGCATCGGTGTTATCGGGTGCTATAAAAGATCTCGGGACGTTGTAATCATCCTCCTTGTCTGCTATGTGTTCCTCCTTCCTGGTCGAAGTTGGGATCGTTGATTGCTATTTGGTTTCCTTTTCTCCGAACACCCCCCTATTTTTTGATGTCAAAATCGTGGGCACCGGGATCATTTCATCGACAGTGAGGATCTCCTTCGTGACCGGCTGTTCATCGTAGACTATTTTGACTCCTCCTAGAGTGGGAAATTTCAACGTCTGATGTATGGTTGAAAGCACCACCCTCATGCTGTGAACCCACAACCTCCCGAATAAGGCGTTGTACCTTTATATCCCCCCGATCATGTAGAAGTTTGTTTCCTGGGAGGTCCCTATAGTGTTTACTGGTAAAATTATCTCACCCTTCGTCGTCTCGCATGCCATGTTGAATCCATTCAACACTCAGACCGCCGGTACGATTTGGTCCAATAACCCAGTTGTTCTATGACCCTCTATCGGATGATGTTGCCTGAGATACCTGGATCAATCAACACACGTTTAACTCAGGATTTATTGATAAGGACAGATAGTACCAGTGCATTATTGTGAAGGTGGATGATGCCCTCAACATCTTCATCGCTGAACGAGATGGCTCCTTCCTGGACGTAATCCCGGGTGCGTTTCTCCTTTGTGATGGAAACTTTGGTGTGTTTTATCATTGGCACTCAGGGGACATCCACTCCCCAAATGATCATGTTGATCATGTGTTGGGCCTCCTCATGTTCAACCTGTTTGTTGGCATCTATATTTTTGAAATGATTTTTGGCCCGTTCACTTAAGAATTTTGGAAGATGCCCGTTGTTGAATAATCAAGCCACTTCTTCCCTTAGCTGTCGACAATCTTTGGTCCTATGACCGTGAATACCGTGGTACTTACACACCAAGCTGTGATCCCTCTTTGCGGGATCAGACTAAAATGGTCTAGTTCACTTGGTCTCTTTGATGCAACCTATGTCCAATAATATACTTGCAACATCCACGTTAAAATTGTACTCCGACAATCTCGGTGCTTCCTACCCCCGAGCGGCCTGTCAAAACCATTTCTACTCATCAAACCTAGTTACTTGGTCCTTGATCAATTCTCCTGTCGTTCCTAGTTGGGTAGCGACCGGTCGGATTGGCCTTGGCTCCCGGTCAATAATCCTCTTAGATCTATTAGTCACTCTGTTGGGGTAAACAGTCCCCGAGGGGCCCCCCAGTTGGTTGTCCTAGACTCTGATCTTCGACTGATACTTGTTATGGACGTCGGCCCAAGTAGCTGCTAGGTATTCCACCAAGTTTTGCTTCAATTTTTGAGAAGCAACGAAACTTCGGGGGTTAAGCCCTTGAGTAAACGTTTGAACAGCCCAATTATCTGCAACCGGGAAGGTCCATTCGCTCCATCTGGAACCTCGACACGAACTCTCTAAGCATCTCGTTATCTCTCTACTTGACTTTAAAAAGGTCTGATTTCATCATCTCGACCTTGATGGCACCAACATGGGCTTTTATGAAAGCATCCGCAAGCATAGCAAATGAATCAATAGAATTCAGATGCAAGTAGTGATACCGTATCATCGCTCCTTTGGACAAGGTTTCCCCAAATTTCTTCAATAACACCAATTCGATATCGTCGTCTTCCAGGTCATTCTACTTGATTGGGAACGTATAGGAGGTTACATGCTCGTATGGATCTGTGATCCCATTATACTTAGGAATGTCGGGTATTCGAAATCTCTTCGGGATTGGCTTTGGCGCCACACTCGGGGAAAAAGGCTTCTGAAAGTTTTTTTTGGAATCCAGCCCATTCAATATCGAAGGCGCTCATAGGATCTGGTCGACTCTGGAATTGTAAGTTTCCACCTTCTTGTCGTTGGCCTCTATCCTTTTCTCACCAAAATCTACCCGATTTGTAAGCGCTTAGAGCATCTTCATCACCCTGGAAGTTTCCCCGGGCCCGAATTCATTTGGTTCCACGGTAAATTGTTGATTCGCTCAAATTACACCTTAACAATAGTGTAAGCGATCGATGTCAAATATAGTAACCCAACAAGGTTGGGGCCGAATCCCACAGGGAATAGGCGTGAAAATATTGTCCAATTAATGCAGTACTTTACTTAGTCGTAATTCTATCAAGTAGCCAAAAACAGAGAAGTGTTGAATATGTAAAGAAAGGTAAACTAAGAACTGATGTTTAAGAATAAGTTGAGCGTGAAAACTATGAATTTAAGATACTAAGGTTGTGTTCCCCTTAATGCAGTAGAATGTTCTTGATATTGATATTAAAGTCCGTTCTTGATATGCAATCAGTTCTTAATAACTTATTATCCAATATTTCCCAACACTTGGATAATGTATCCTCTTAAGATTCTCCTGAATACAAAAGAGTCAAACTTAAGAACAACCAATTATTTGCCAAATTAAAATCTACTTATTCTTAAGAGATTTCGTTAAACAAGGTTTAAAGCCTTGAATTTCTGTTATTTATTGCTACCAAACCCTATCTTACTTTTCCAAGATAAGATAGCGTTAATTGGTATTCGTTTATGTTTGCAACCACTAACGATTAATTGAAAACGAGAAATAAATATATATCAAGCTTCTTCCGAAATTGGAATCAATATCAAACTCTCAATAACATTCCACCCATCTAGGGTTCACAACCTCAGCATTAGAGTTTAGCTACACATACTGATAACTAAAGAACAAGGAAGAATAATTGAATTCATCTTACAAAAATCTAGGATTTTCAGTTTTTATCACCAAAAGCTTCTCTCAATTCGAAAATATTCAAAAGTCGTACTTTGCACTCTAAATCATGACAAGTCTCTCTTCACAAAACCCTATAAAAGCTATTTATAGAGGCCCAAAACCCGAGGCGAGCAGCAGTCAGTTTTGCCCTCGTTGCACTTATGCGAATCGCATTCCTGTCGCAGAACAGGAATGCGGTTCGCAAATCTTCCTATTCCATCGCACATCACACCAGTCAGCTTTACTTTCGTCGCATCTGGATTTGCGGTTCGCAGGTTGACTTTGCGATCGCAGAATGCGATCGCATTCTTCACACTATTTTTCACCCAGACTTTGTTCGTGTTTGCGATGAGAATGTGGTTCGCATTCCTGTTTTGCGGTCAAATTTGCGACCGCATTCTCAACCTGAAAGTTGGCTAAAAGTTCTGTCTGCATCTGCGATCCACCTGCAAAGTATGCGACTCGCATAGTTGTTTTGCGATCGCATAATTGCCTCTGCGATGCTCCTGGCCTCTTTTCTTGTCTTTAGCTGGCTTTTTGGACTTCTTTTTCATACTTCTGGATTTCTTCACTCAATACACTACAATTACACTAAAATTACATAAGTATCGTGATAATTAACAAGTAGAACAAGTCAAACTCTAAACAAATAGTATCAAAATGTGCCAAAATTACCCGGCACATCAACACCCCCAACTTAAACTCTTGCTTGTCCTCAAGCAACTAACACGACACTTTCCTACTCTAGACTCTACTTTATCAAATATGAAGCAATACTGACCATGGACGACTTTTGTTGTTAACATCTCAAGCATAACCCTTTTTAGCACTGTACCCCCCTTTGAATCATTACTATGTTCTAAGACAACCAATAAATTAGTGAACTTTGAGCGTCAACAAAGTAACTAAAGGCTACTTTCAGCTGAATCTACTCATGCTTAACTCAAAGCTCAACTGACTATCAACCTAGCAGTGTATGTTCCCTCACTAGAAAGAAAGTCCCAGTCTCACAATATTTGTTATAGCAAAAAAAAGGGACAAAAGTACTAGTACACTCACTCTCAGAACAGAATTTCAAGTGTCACCACATGCCATGCCATATGCTTGCCCTTATTTTAATTCATCGCCTAGTTATAGGAACACTCGGTTAGAGATCACATAAGGACTTTGTAAGCTTGTAATGTCGGTTTAAGGAAGGGTATGATGTATATTTAGATAATAGTGGCTACTTCCTCCTTGAACACTAATTACACGCTTCTTTCTTTTACCCTTTTTCTCCTTTTTGACTCCATGGCCTCAATGGCCTTACATTCCCGCATTAGACCCCACTTGCATACTTCTTTATTTGATTCTCAAGCTTCTTTATGACAACACACATAGATCTTTTTTTTTTTTTTTTCTGTTTTTCTATTTTTATATTGAA
>MCJB01048658.1:22524-45986 GCA_002018475.1 Nicotiana obtusifolia | reverse complement strand
TTGGAGCCTAACGGTAACAAAGATAATCGATTATTTAACTCAGATAATCGATTATCTAACTCAGATAATCGATTATTTAAGGCTGATAATCGATTCCTAAACTCTCTGGAATTTGCTACAGTAACATTGCTACAGTGATGTTGCTACAGTGACATTGCTACAGTAACATCAATGTATGGCTCTTTCCTGAAAATTTCCAGCGCAAATTTTAATCAATTATTTTGGTATTTTGTGAAAACCAATTGTTTTGAAAAATGTTTTAATTTGTGTTTGAAATCGTTTTAAAACTTTAAGCCAAGTTATTAAAGACGATAAATAAATCAAACACATTAAAACTCAAAATAACATTAAGACTAAATGACAACTTCATTTGTCTTCAATCTTTTTGCTTCATCGACTTGTTCCATGTATCGACTCCTAGTATCTTGAAAGCTCGACTTGTACTCTAACAAAGTCCATAGCAATCTCAGTAGTTTGTCCATGATGGTTTGTCGATTATCAAAACCTATAACAAGACACAAAGTCATTAGTTAAGGTTACATAAATAAGAATGCATTTTCCAACAGGTGGGGTGCTAGCTGGTGCTGTAACCATAGCTTGAGGATCCGGTGGTGCATGCGGTTCTTGAGTGGTCTGTGGAGGTGCACCCCTCCTGAATCTGGGCAATCCCTCGCCACATGACAAGTGTCACCATACTCAAAACAAGCTATCGGAGGATATGGCTGCTGTGACTGGCTCGTGCCTGATCGGCTGGACCGACCACTGAAAGCACCCCATATAGGAGGTGCACTAGACAATGGAAGTGCATAATAAGGAGCCTGGGGCCTTGGAGTGACCGGAGCACTGCTGGCGGCTGAAAGTGCTGAATGAACAGGGCGACCCACATAGCCCCTACCCTGACGAGCTACAGCTGGGTCACAAGTACAACTATATGTGCCAGACTCTCGAGACCTCTTGGACTCCCTATCCTCTCTCTCCCAAGTCAATATACCCTCCAATCTCCTAGCGATCCCCACCACCTGCTGGTATGCGATGTCCATCTCTAACTCTCGGGCAATGTTAAATATAATACTGGGGTTGAGCCCCTCAATAAATCGACAAACCCGCTCCCAAACAGTAGCAACCAAGGCTGGTGCATGCCTGGCCAAATCACTGAACCGGACCGTATACTCTGACACGATCATAGAACCCTGGCGCAACTGCTCAAACTCTGTGCGCCATGCATCTTTGAGACTCTGGGAAACATACTCCTTCAAGAACATATCTGAGAACTGAGTCCAAGTGAGTAAAGCTGCCTCTGCTGGACTACCCGATGCATATGCTCGCCACCACTGATAAGACGCTCCTCTAAACTGGAACATAGTGATAAAAACCCCCACTAGACTCCGCAACACCTATAGTATAGAGGATACGGTGGCACTGATCAAGAAAACCCCGGGCATCCTTTGACGCTAAGCCACTGAAAGTAGGAGGGTGATATTTCTTGTACCTCTCGAGCCTAAGCTGCTCCCCCTCAAAAACTGCTGCCCTAACCTCGGGCTGAATTGGAGTTACCGGCTGCATCGGTATGACCTCAGGAACCTGGTCGACCTGGACCTGCTGCTCTGGGGTACGGGCGACGGGAGTCTATGCTCCTCCCCCGGCCTAAGATGTAGCAGGAGCAAGTGGTATCAATCCTGCCTGAGCCAAGGTGCTGAACATGCTCAGAAACTGGGCGAGAGTCTCCTGGAGGACTGGTGCAGTAACAGGCATCTCAGGTGCCTGCCCTCCAACTAAAGCTACTGGTGGCTCCTCTGGAGCAGTTCGTGCGGGTACTCTGGCTGCACCAGATGGACGTACTCGGCCTCTACCCCGGCCTCGTCCGCTCGTGGCTCTAGCAGGGGGCGCGTGTGTTTAGTTCTCTAATCCAGTTGTACGTGTCATCGCCATCTGTGAGAGAATCGAAGGTAGGAATTTAGAATTTGAAGTCAAAATCTCGCACGATAAGGAATCAAAGAAGTGAATCTTTTCCTGATAGTTCCATAGCCTCCCCAAGATAAGTACAGACATCTCTGTACCGATCCGTGAGACTCTACTAAACCTGCTTGTGACTCATAACACTTATGAACCTAGTGCTCTAATACCAACTTGTTACGACCCAAATTTCCCTCCGTAGGATGACGTGACGGCACCTAGTCTCTATGACTAGGTAAGCCTAACATTTGTGTGGAATAACAGAATATAAACTGAACTCACGCCTCAACATGTGAAATATATATAAAAACTGCGATTCAAATAATTACAAATCCTAAAATCCGGTAGAAATAAGTCACAAGCTCTAAGAGAAATACTGAGTGTCCGTACACATCAGAGTCTAAGGAAAATAAGGAAGAAAATAACATATTAATGATAGAGGGGGACTTCGAGGTCTGCGGACGCTGGTAGATGTACCTTGAAGTCTCCACGTACGACTAGCTCACTAGTACCCAGTCTGCTAAGCAGTACTTGGATTTGCACAAAATGATGTGTAGAAATATAGTATGAGTATACCACAACGGTATCCAGTAAGTGCCAAGCCTAAAATTTATAGAGCAGTGACGAGGTCAGGTCAGGGCTCTACTGGAATAAAAAGAAAGCAAGGCAGAAGATATAACAATATAATGAAATGACGGGGAATTTAAACAATGAGAAGTTACAGAAAGGTAACAACACAGTGAATAAATGTAAATAACAGGGGCGCTCCCGAGGTATCGCCTCGTAGTCCCAAATGTAAATACACAACAGGGGAAGCTCCCGAGGTACCGCCTCGTTGTTCCAAAAGTAAATATGCAACAGGGGCGCTCCCAAGGTATCACCTCGTAGTCCCAAAAGTAAATATACAACAGGGGAGCTCCCGAGGTACTGCCTCGTAGTCCCAAAAGTAAATACTCAACTCATAACCTATAGAACAACGAACTTACAGTAAGGAATCATACAGTTAAAGACTGAATACAAGATCAAGGAAGCAGGTAATTCAACAAAGCATGTTGCACAAGTTGCAAGTAAGAGTCAAGACACGTAGGCATGTGGCATTAGACTAAACATGATGACTACACAGGTTAGAGCAACTCAGTTAAGGAATTAAAAGAAAACTACTCAGCAAGAACCGGATTTTTCAATATTTAATGCGAGTACACACTCGTCACCTCACGTACACGACCTTCACGTATTGCAAATATCATAGCAGTACTAAAACCTAAGGGGAGGTTCCCCCACACAAGGTTAGACAAGTCACTTACCTCAATTCTCGCTCAATCAGTCGATAAGAATGCCTTTTCCTTGACTTTCCGACTCCGAACGGACCAAATCTAGCCAAAAGCAATTACATACTATAAATACAACTACAAGAAACTAATTTAAATAATAAATCTACGGCTTTAGCAAAGAATCACAAATTGCCCCAAAAAGTCGACCCGAGCCCACATCTCGAAATCGGATAAAAGTCACAAAATATGAACACCCATTCGATATCGAGTTCACCTATACCAAAATTACTCAAATCCGATACAAAATTCTCGATCAAACGTCAAAATTCGTCCTAAGAATTTTTTCACTATTTCTACAAATTTCTCAACCCAAGTCCTTAATTAATTGAAGAATAAATGATATGTTACCCAAATGTTTTCTCTGAAAAACTCTCAAAATTTTACCTCAATCCGAACTCTCTAGGTCCAAAAATAGAGAATGAAATCAAATCCTCGAAATTAGGCATTTTCTCCCAGTGAATTCACTCCTGCGAACCCACAACCGCTTCTACGGCTCCGCACCTGCGGAATTTCCATCGCAGGTGCGGTTCTCACTTAGTCCAGACACGTCCGCTTCTGCAGACCCAAATGCGCATCTGCGCTTACGCTTCTGCGGCCAAGGAGCGCTTCTGCGCACGCGCTTCTGTGTACCAAGTCTGGTTCTGCGATCACCAGGCCTTCCAGGCCTTTCCGCTCCTGTGCTCATCTTTCTGCAGAAGCGACACCGCTTCTGCAACCTCCTCGTCGTACCTACGACTACTGGCCACCTTCTCCATCCCCACATCTGTGTTCACCCTCTCGCTTCTACGAGCTCGCACCTGCGTTCAAACTTGCGTAGGTGTGATTGTACCAGAACTGATGCAATTCAGCCGTTCTCTAAACCTCAACTCGATCTGTTAACCATCCGAAACCACCCCGAGGCCCCAGAGATCTCGTCCAAATATACCAGTAAGTCCTAAAATATTATATGGACTTAGTCGATCCTTTAAATCACATCAAACAATGCTAACAACACGAATTGCACATCGATTCAAGCCTAATGATCTTTAAAACTTCAAACTTCCACATCCGAAGCCGAAACCTATCAAATCAAGTTCGATTGACCTCAAATTTTGTATACAAGTTATAATTGACATTACTGACCTACTCCAACTTTCAAAATCGGAATCCGACGCTGATGTCAAAAGGTCCACTCCCGGTCAACTTTCCAAAAATCATCCAATTTCCAACTTTCACCAATTAACGCCGAAATGATCTACGGACCTCCAAATCAGCATCTGGACATGCTCCTAAGACCAAAACCACCCTACAGAGCTATTGGAACCGTCGACACTCCATTCTGGAGTCGTCTTCACACAATTCAATCTCCGGTTAATTCCTAGAACTTAAATCCCAATTTAGGGACTATGTGTCCAATTCCACTCCAAAACTTTCCCGAATCCGACACCAAACACCCCGGCTAGTTACGCAACCAAACAATGAAATAGAGGGAGCAATGATTAGGGGTTTGGGGATGATATTCTCAAAACGACCGGCCGGATTGTTACATAGATGCGTATTAATTTATAATAATAATAACTTATCAAGTAAAATATCTAATAAAAGAAACTATGAAAAATGATTTTTAAGCTAATCAACGTATTTAAATATAATTAATAATTTAAAGTTGTAAAAGGAACAAAAAAACTTAAAGAGTAAATGTACAGAAAATATATAAATGAAGAACATATAATTTCAACGAGCTATATATTGTCAAACTATGTATAGACATATAATGCAAGATAACAGGAAAAATTCGAGAAGAAAATATTCAAAGAAAATATAAATCAATAGTTAATTTCAAACATTAGTTCGAATAGTAGAAAGAGATTTTAGTTAGGAGCACAAAATATAATTCAACTTCATTAGGTCCTACACTAAAATTAATGCACCACAATTAATCGCAAGTGGTAAGATCATAATAAAGAGAAAATAATGATTCAAATTTTCTTCAGAATTGTCGAACGGAACTTTCATGCTCAATGCAGACGTTACAAAAACGTACTGAAAAGACAAATCTGCACTCTAGACTAACCATAACTATTGGTTTTGAGCGTACAAATATGAAATACAAATAAATTATAGTTTATAGTCTTAATGCAATACTGAAGGACAAAGTTTATCCAATAGATCATTAAATTTTAATTGATTTCAAACTCCTTTATTAGGCAAAAGTATACAATATTTCATATTATAATTTTATTTCGCATAAATTTTTGAATGTGTGGTTTATCAAGAATAGAGCGGGAGATAATTCTTACGCTGACAAAGAAGAAAAACTCCAGTTATCTCCATGAATAGTAATGCTTGAACAATTTAGATTCTTGGCTAAAATTTAATTTTCTTCCCACGAGATCTATTTTTATAAGTTGTAAAATTTAAGCTTGAATTTGTTAAAAAGAAAGTTAAGCTTAAATATTAAATTTATACAAACAAAAATCTCAAAAGTTAATAAAGAAAGGCAAAAACCTCAAATTTGAAGGAATTTAAAAAAAAAAAAATCCTATAAACAAGGAAGGGCTAGACAACATATTGGATACTATGGAGATTTATGTTAACAAATACTAAAAACAAAGGCTTCGAAACTATATTGGATGCCTCTAATATTCATTCACAATGTTGTTATGTCTTTTAACTAACAAAAAAAAAAAAACAATTATGAAAAGAATATGTAAGAAATTATAGTCATGTTACATAATATAATTAATGAAGGATTTATATAAAGTAAAATTTTAATAAATTTTTAGTCCTAAATAGTAGGTTTCATGCATAAACACGTACTCCTAAATTTGAGGAAAAAATGCTAGAGATTTTTACCATAAAAAATAAAAAATTCCTAAACCTAAAGTGCTCGAAAAGTTTACTTAAAATATTTATAACTAATTAATAAATTTTGTACCTAATATAATTATAAAGAATTAGTAATATTTTTCGTACAAGCTTTTAAGCTTTCGTACAAGCTTTTGTACTTAATTTTGTACCTAACATAATTAAGGAATTGATCGGTTAATTTTTTTTATAAAAAGATTCTTAAACCTAAAAAGAGGTCAAAGCACTCAAAGTTATTATAACTTATATCAAATAAAAAAACTCCTAAATCTAAAAGGAATTGAAAGTACTCAAAACTTTTACCTGCATTGCCTATTTTTTAAAAGAATTGATTGTTAAATGTATGAAAAGACTCCCAAAATGTAAAAATAGTAAACGGATTTTTTAAAACACGTCACAAAATATTGTGATTTTTTATTGTTATTATTTTTCTTTACTAATTTGTTATATTACCCAGTTCAAATAGGAAAATACTTAATACATAAATTCTAATTGATATCGAATTCCTAAATATTAGGAAACTATTAAACA
Source organism: Nicotiana obtusifolia (assembly GCA_002018475.1). NCBI lineage: Eukaryota > Viridiplantae > Streptophyta > Magnoliopsida > Solanales > Solanaceae > Nicotiana > Nicotiana obtusifolia. Next base: position 39,324 of record MCJB01048658.1, on the reverse strand, counting down.
ACTATTCATATTTCTAATATTAGAGAAATAATTAAATGATTATTTTGTCAAGTGTGAAATCTATTTCTAAAGGGTAAAAAAAAAGAACGATATTTCACTAAGAGTCTTCTTGCTTTTAATATAGTACTAGTCTCGACTTTACGTGCAATGCACGTTATTAATAGATAGAATTTATCCATCTTAAAAATTAATATAAAGTATAGAAAAATAAAAAATAGTGCATGTTGAAATATCTTTCATTTCTAAGGAGAACTTAATTAATAGAAATAAAAACTGAGAAACTATGAAAAGACGTTTAAAGCTTTCACTATGTCTCCGTAAAAGAAAACGATGAAATTTATTAAAACAAAGGTCGAGTGGCCTATCTAGTTAGAGTTTTTGTTTTATATGCTCTTATAAGTACAAATTTTTTATTTCAATGAAAATTCTATTTCACTAACTTATCACTTTTCTAGTAAAACTCTTAATTATCTGATCTGTTATGTCCTATATTTGTAAATATTTGAAAGAATCAATCATTCGTTAAAAGGTATAAAGTTCATATATAAGTTTAGGACTTAATAACTCAAATAATCTAAAAGTAGTATATAACTAAGGATTAGAAGTCCATGATTAATGCTAAGCAAGATTATAAACTATACAATCTTATCCATTATAAAATTATCTTCTGAAGAAAGTAATTTTCTTTTAAAGGACATAAAAAATTCTCTCCTCCTTTTCTCCTTTGGTTTTATCGAAGAACCAAAAATAGTCCATGGCACTTCGTAATATGATATTGGCTTCTAATATTTATTGCCCCTTAATTAATGGGAGACAAGACAACTTTTACATTACAATTTTATTTTCGTATTATTTTAATCTGTTAAAAGTTTTGCATTACAACTCACCGTTTCCTGCTGCAAATTAGTTTGTTTCTCTCCTATAATTTATAATACCAGATTTTCCGTGCATATGTTAGCACTTAGATGAATTTGAGATAGAGGATCTGACGTGCAACTTAAGCATGGATAAGAATCCTCGTAAGTTTGTAATCAAAACAAAAATACAATTTAATTAGGGAATAAGGTATGACAGTCTTCATTGAACTCTAAACTTCTGAGCATACAAAATCAACCTCTGAGCAGCAAAGTCTCCAGACGTCCGTCCAAACTTATTTATGACCAAAAAATAAAAAACAACATGCATTTAATTTTGACTACCGCTATTAAAAATTATCTTGATCAATACTTTATTATCTAGTGAAATAGATACAAGGAGTTAATTTTTTTAAGAGAGATTTCATGTGAAAAAAGGAAAATAAATATCTCAAAAAGCACTGATTGTGAGAATTGTACTATGCGAATTTGATTTTATTAGATATATTAGTATGGTGATTTTGACTTGGACATGGATTATACATTTTGACTTGGATTCTACAACTAATGGAATACTTTTACAGTTTTGTATATTAATAATGTTGAAGATATATAATTAATAAAGGGTATAAAAGTTTATTAATATTATAAAAATATTTTAGTCGATCATCATTAAGCGTAAAATATTTGTACTTTTATAATAAATATTTCGTGTTTATGAGCAAAGTGCCAACAATGTTTCGTAGCGAACCCGTCACTTAATATTACAGAAAACAAATAACTAATTTATCATCCATTTTCAGAAACAATTCACTTTTAAAATGACACATATAATAGCATGTCAATACTAAGTTAATATGTCAATTTAGATATATAGATTATAAAGTGGTTAAGGATCCTTTTCTTTTTAATTTATTTTACTTTTCTTGATTGAGGGTATGAAAAGTTCCCGTTCCTCTTTTAATTTTTTCTCTATTTATAAATTACTTTTATTATTAAAATAATTACTTTCGACGTACTCAAAATGATATCCTTCATTTTCTATTCCTCAGAAATGAATTTGGAAAAAAAGGTACAATTGGTGGGGTTTGGATTCCTGCGGTGAATAAAACTTGGTACTTCTCAACATACATTTAGATGGAATGAAAGCCACATATCCCCTTGATAATTTAATGGCCTGATTGGGATTTGCTCTAGTAAAGATCAATTTATTTTATTAATAGTATTTGATTTGAGATTTCTTAGTGAATTTTCATTACTTTGTGATGGGTTGTGTAATTTTCTAATCTAAGGAAAAATAATTATCGTTATTTGTTATGATCAATGGTAGGAAAATCATATAGTGACACATTTTAAATATTATATAAAGACGTGTTAGTTCTTCTTTCTACACTAACCCAATATTGTGGTACTATCATAAAAAACGTTAAAAGGAATTATGATGATGTATAGGGTCGGATACAATAGAGCACACAAGAAAGATCGGTCTTAAGTACAGTCTGGGGTCGGACTACTTTGAACCGGAACCAGCACTTCAGGAAGGAAAGTTCGAGGTCGAACATCATTGGATCGAAGTCAGAGCAGTCGGAATAAGGCGATCGAGACCGGTCTGGGTAAAGGTATTTTATGGTAAAAATATCAGTTTCATAACGGAAAGGCCGAAAATCTCGTAGTACGCAGTTATCTCGGCGGGAATCACGGCCCCAATCGTTAGAGACGTTATACCAGTATTTTTAGGGATAATTCATCTTGTAATTAGGTCTTTTACTTTATATAAAATTTCCCTTTTTTCCTATAAAAGGGCACTTAGTTTCATTGTACAAAAACATATTGTTACCAGCAATACAAGTTATCATTTTCTCCCTATCTCTTGCTTAAGTTATTCATTAATTCACTGTTTTTTGCTCCGTCACGAAAAATTCATTCAACCTCAACGGTTTGGTTATTCTCTTGTTTATTTAAGTCAGTCTTTATTCATCGTTATTTATTTCATTGTATCAAACCATTTCACGTATCCTTAATACCAGGTACAAATTCAATTGTTACTCGTATTTTAGGGTAAACAGTTTGGCGCCCACCGTGGGGCTAAAGATAATAGTGAACGTTTGACACAAATTTCTGTCACACACTATTTTACGCTTGTTCTTTGTAGAATTTTCTGTTTTTCAGATTACAACATAGTCATGTCACGCACACTTCCCATCAACGGCGAGCTCGACCACCAGGGCGAAAACAACATGATGCTCGGTAATGAGGTTCCGATCGACGCCAACTCTCAAATGGCGGTCGACGCAGATCAGACCTCTGGCCCGTCGAACAGCGTTCAGGGAGAGCACCATTCGAGAATTCAAAATAATGAAGGGGACGGGATCAGCCTCAAAATGATATTCGATATGCTGCAAGCCCAGCAAGCAGCCATCGCTCAATTACAAAGTCGCAGTCAGGTTTCGGACAGGGTCGAAGCCGTTTCTTCTCAAGGGATAGTTCCTCAAAATGAACCAATCGCAGCGCAACCGGATGAAAATGGGTCGGAGAAAAACTCTGGAATCATGAAGATGCTCAAGGGGCTGACCAAGCGAGTCGAATCGGGCGAAAAGAAAATCGAAGCCAACGACAAAAAAGTGGAAACGTATAACTCAAGGGTGGACCAAATTCCAGGAGCACCCCCGGTGTTGAAAGGCTTAGACTCAAAGAAATTCGTGCAAGAGCCTTTCCCCCCGAGCGCTGCGCCGAAACCGATACCAAAAAAGTTTCGCATGCCAGAAATCCCCAAATACAATGGGAACGTCCGATCCGAATGAACACATAACGGCGTACACATGTGCCATAAAGGGGAACGACCTCGAAGACGATGAAATCGAGTCCGTTCTTCTAAAAAAATTCGGGGAGACCTTGTCAAAAGGAGCAATGACTTGGACCGCAACTTGCCCCCGAACTCCGTCGACTCCCTCGCCATGCTTGCAGATACCTTCGTCAAGGCTCATGCAGGTGCTATTAAAGTCAAAACAAGGAAGTCAGATTTGTTCAAAGTCAGGCAAAGAGATAATGAGATGTTGAGGGAGTTTGTATCTCGCTTCCAAATGGAGCGAATGGATTTACCTCCGGTTACCGATGATTGGGCCGTATAGGCTTTTACTCAAGGGCTTAATGCCCGAAGTTCAACAGCCTCTCAACAGCTCAAACAAAGCCTGATCGAATATCCCGCTGCCACTTGGGCGGACATACATAATCGATATCAGTCGAAGATGACCAGCTCGGGGTCCCCTCGGGGTCCGTTTATCCTATCAGAACTAATGATTGGGTTTTGAGAGATAATTATCGAGAGCCTAGGTCGAACAGAGATAGACACCGACCGTATCCCGGCGATCGAAGGGCCATCCCGGGAAGACAAAGGTCACCGAGAGAGGAGAGAAGGAACGATCCTAATCAAAGGAACCGAGGACCGTTGCCCAGAAATAACTTCGAAAGAGCCGCTAATCACCGAGAAGCGCCCAGACTGTCCGAGTATAACTTCAATGTCGATTCAGTGACCCTTGTATCAACCATTGGCCGCATCAAAGATACCAAATGGCCTCGCCCGCTGCAATCGGATCCGGCCAAAAGGGACCCAAACTTAATATGTAAATACCATGGTACCGATGGTCACAGAACGGAAGATTGCCTGCAACTAAGGGAGGAAGTGGCACGGTTGCTTGAAAAAGGTCATCTCCGAGAATTTCTAAGCGACCGGGCTAAAAACCATTACGGAAATAGGGACAGGCCTACAAGTCAAGAAGAACCCCAGCACACGATAAACATGATAATCGGAGGGGTAGATGCACCCCAGGGCCCGGTGTTGAAGCGCACCAAGATATCTATCACCCGGGAAAAACGCTCGGGATTACGCAACGGAAGGAGCTTTATACTTCAGTGATAAAGATGCATAAGGGATTACACATCCCCATAACGATGCCTTGGTAATATCAATGCTCGTACATAAAAATCGGGTGAAGCGAGTACTCGTCGACCCTGGTAGTTCGGCCAATATAATTCGGTCATGGGTCGTCGAGCAGCTCGGATTATCAAACCAGATCATCTCCGAAATTCGGGTCCTCAATAGTTTTAACATGGCATCAGAAACAACCAAAGGGGAGATAACACTGATGGTTAACTTCGCCGGTACTATCCGGGCAACGAAATTTTGTGTGATCGAGGGCGACATGAGGTACAATGCCTTGTTCGGGAGGCCTTGGATTCATGACATCGGAGCTGTACCTTCAACATTGCATCAAATGTTGAAATTCCCATCGGCCGATGGGGTCGTCATAGTTTATGGAGAGCAGCACGCTGCGAGAGAAATGTTCGCAGTGGATGAGGCAACATCAAAGCCGATTGTTTCTTCCCAGAAGGCCCAATAGCAATCAAAGACGCCGCCTTCAACAAACGAGGGCGAGCAGGATCAACTTGACGTTGATAATTATGGGGTTCCTCGGTCATTTATCGGTCCTAACGAGTCCGATGCGACCAAATTGACAGTCGAAGAGCTCGAACAGATTTCACTCCGCAGAGATGCGCCCGATCGAAAGGTATACCTGGGCTTGGGCTTAAAATCCGAGCTCAGGACCAAATTAATTAAACTTCTTTCAGCTAACGAAGATTCCTTTGCTTGGTCCCATCTTGACATGACAGGGATACCACCAGAAATTACAACCCACAAGCTGGGCGTTGACCCAAAATTCCGGCCGATCAAGCAAAAGAAGAGGCCTCAGTCCGAAGCCAAACAAGCATTCATTAAGGACGAGGTAACTAAACTTTTGAATATAGGATCCATTCGGGAAGTTAAGTACCCAGAGTGGCTAGCAAACGTAGTTGTAGTTCCTAAGAAGGGAAATAAACTTAGGATGTGCATAGATTATAAAGACCTAAACAAGGCATGTCCCAAAGACTCCTTTCCCCTGCCCAACATCGATCGCATGATCGATGCTACCACTGGCCACGAGACTCTTAGTTTTCTCGATGCCTACTCTGGTTACAACCAGATACAAATGGATAAGGATGACCAAGAAAAAACATCCTTTATCACCAAGTATGGCACTTATTGCTATAATGTAATGCCTTTCGGGCTAAAAAACGCGGGGGCTACCTACCAACGCTTAGTAAATAAGATGTTCGAAAAACAACTAGGAGTAACAATGGAAGTTTATATTGATGACATGTTAGTCAAATCCCTGCGAGCAGAGGACCATTTGAGTCATTTGCAGGATACATTCGACGTCCTGAAAAGGTACAACATGAAGTTGAACCCGGAGAAATGTGCATTTGGAGTAAGCTCGGGAAAATTCCTTGGCTTTATGGTCTCGAACCGGGGAATAAAATCAACCCCGATAAAATCAAGGCCATCGAAGACATAACGGTTGTAGACAGTGTGAAAGCAGTACAGAAACTGACAGGTCGAATAGTGGCCTTGGGCCGATTTATATCGAGATCATCCGACAGGAGCCATCAGTTCTTCAACCTGTTGAAGAAAAAGAATGAGTTCTCATGGGGACCGGAATGCCAACGCGCGTTGGAAGAGCTTAAAAGGTATCTCTCCAGCCCACCTTTGCTACATACGCCAAAAGTAGGTGAGCAATTATACCTATACCTTGCTGTTTCGGAAATAGCAGTAAGCGGAGTCTTGGTCCGAGAAGAGCAAGGTACGCAATTCCCCATTTATTACGTCAGTAGAACACTACGAGAGGCCGAGACTAGGTACCCTCATTTAGAAAAATTGGCGCTCGCATTAGTAAGTGCCTCTAGAAAGTTGAAACCATACTTCCAATGTCACCCTATATGTGTAGTGACAACTTATCCGCTTAGAAACGTTATGCATAAACCTGAGTTATCAGGTCGGCTGGCCAAATGGGCCATCGAAATAAGCAGATACATAATTGAATATCGGCCTCGAACTTCAATCAAATCCCAAGTACTGGCTGATTTTGTTGCCGATTTTGCGCCGTCACTTATCCCGAGGTCGAGAGAGAGTTGATGACCAAATCGGGGACTCCTTCGGGAGTGTGGACTTTGTTCACAGACGGTGCCTCAAATTCGAAGGGATCGGGGCTTGGCATCGTGCTCAAACCCCCAACCAGGAACACGATTCGACAAGCTATTAAAACTGTAAAATTGACTAACAATGAAGCAGAATATGAGGCCATGGTTGCAGGTTTGGAGTTGGCTAAGAACTTGGGGGCAGAAGTAGTTGAGGCCAAATGTGAGTCCCTCCTCATAGTCAACCAAGTGAATAAGACATTCGAGGTCAGAGAGGAACGTATGCAAAGGTATTTGGACAAGCTTCAGGTCACGTTACACAGATTTAAAGAATGGACCCTACAACATATACCCCGAGAACAAAATAGTGAGGCCGATGCCCTCGCCAATTTAGGGTCATCGGTCGAGGATGAAGAAGTTGATTCTGAAAAGGTCATGCAATTATTGAGATCGGTGGTGGAAGAAGGCCATGCCGAGATTAACTCAACAAGATTGACCTGGGATTGGAGAAACAAATACGTGGAATATCTTAGTTCAGGTAAATTGTCATCGGATCCCAAAGAATCAAGGGCGTTGCGCACAAAGGCGGCCCGGTTTTGCTTAGCCGACGACGGAACCTTATACAGAAGAACATTCGGAGACCCCCTCGCCATATGTCTCAAACCCGAGGGTACCGAGTACATCTTAAGGGAGATACATGAAGGAACATGTGGCAACCACTCCGGTTCCGATTCCTTGGTTCGAAAAATAATTCGGGCCGGTTATTATTGGATCGACATGGAAAGAGACACTAAGGAGTTTGTACGCAAATGCAGCAGATGCCAAAGGCAGGCACCGATGATCCATCATCCCGGAGAGACACTGCATTCGGTCTTATCTCCATGGTCGTTTATGAAGTGGGGAATGGACATCGTCGGTCCCCTCCCTCGAGCGCCAGGTAAAGCTCAATTTATTCTTTTTATGACTGACTACTTTTCCAAATGGGTGGAAGCACAGGCTTATAAGAAGGTCAGGGAAAAGGAAGTAATTGACTTCGTATGGGATCATATTATTTGCCGGTTCGGGATGCCCTCGGAAGTTGTATGCGATAATGGAAAGCAGTTCGTTGGCAGTAAGATAACAAAATTCTTCGAAGACAACAAAATTAAGAGAATATTATCAACTCCATATCACCCTAGCGGCAATGGTCAAGCCGAGTCGACCAATAAGACCATAATTCAGAACTTGAAGAAAAGGTTAGCCGACGCAAAGGGAAAGTGGAGAGAGATGTTGCCCGAGGTCCTATGGGCATATCGCACAACCGAGAGAACCAGCACCGGGACCACCCCGTTTTCCCTGGTCTACGGCACTGAAGCACTGATACCGGTTGAGGTGGGCGAACCAAGCGTCAGGTTCCAATACGCAATCGAAGAATCGAACCAGGAGGCTATGAATGTCAACCTGGAACTTTTAGATGAAATAAGGGAAGCTGCTCTAGTTCGGATGGCAGCGCAAAAACAAAAAATCGAAAGATATTATAATCGGAGGGCCCGTCTCCGATATTTCAATGTTGGGGACTTGGTACTCAGTAGAGTTACACCCAACGCCCGAGACCCCAACGAAGGAAAATTGGGACCGAACTGGGAAGGTTCCTATACTGTCTTGAAGGTCACCGGAAAGGGGTCTTACAAGCTCGGGACTATAGATGGCAAGCAACTGCCAAACAATTGGAACGTGAGCCATTTGAAGCGGTATTATTGTTAAGGTAATTCATTTCATATTTTCTTGTGTTTCATTTTTTGATACTAACACCTGCAGGTTGGATCGGTCTCGAGCCAAGAAACACAAGGCAGTAGGACTGAAAGCACGCGTTGCACTGTTTTTCACTTCGACCGGTTTTGTCCCAAATTGGGTTTTACGGTAAGGTTTTTAATGAGGCAACCAGGAATCGTACTAACTTAGATCGATCATTCATCGGAGTTCATGAAATTTGGTGCTCGACTTCAATCGATCTCGAACAACTGGAGACTGCTTGTTATTTACGAAATCTTCATTTACTTACTTCGATTTCAAGGGGACTTCACGAAGACCGTTAGGAACCAATGTAAGGGACAAACGATCAGAGGAACCGTGGCCGAATAGATCGATCTGCCCCTCTTTAAGCAAAATATGAACGAGCATGTGGATATTAATAAAGTCTTTTCGGCACCAATATCGTGTTTCTAAGCCCAAGGGCTTCTTTGATTATCATCGTATTATCAAGAGCTGACATCATTTAAATATTCACACTAAATTCAAAGGGGAGTAAGACCTAACAAGGCAAACCCCAAAGTCAATTGCTAGGCCAAGGCCGTATTGAGTTAGTAAAACTCGAAGGGAAATAAGACCGACTTAGGCAACCCCAGTTTATAAAAGGCTATGGCCAAACTAAGCTAAAATTCAAAGACGATCGGGGCTTGCCAAGGCAAGACCTCGATTCTTTAAAAACTAAGGCCAAATTAAATCCTTGAAATTTGAAAGGGACCAAATTTTGCTGAGATCCCGATTCCTTAACGGGCCAAGGCCGCACCAAACTAAATGGTTCGGGGACAAACGAAGCCTATTAAGGCCACCCCGAATTTGATATAAGGCTAAGGCCAAATCGGTTTTAAATTGGTTAAGACTGTTAAGACCGATCCAGCTTGTTAACTGGCCGAGGTTCTCCCGAAATGTGGACCTTATTCGGTCGGTCATAAAGAAGAAAAATTTACGATCCTAGCTAAGGCAGGAAAGTTGCAAGATATGAAAATTGCAGAACAAAGTCAACAAAACAAAGGAATTTTATACACAACGAGGGAATCCTTTTATACAAAAATGACACTTCATTCTACAAACAATGTCAGTCAGAACCGTCTTCTTCTTCCTCGGGGAAGGCCTGTTTCCTCGCTTCAGCTTCAATCCTTGTTGCTTCATTGACTTCAGAGGATAGATCGAAACCCCGAGCTTGCAGCTCCTCAAGAACGGAGAGGCGGGTCTGGCACTTAGTATATTCAACCCACATCTTTGATTGCTCCTGGGCGGCCTCGGCATCGACTCTATTTGAGCTATCAAATCTTCAGCATCGGCCTTGGTGGTAGCAATCTCCGATTTTGCTTCTTGCAGCTGGTTGACTAGAACGCCCCGATCCTGGGTGAGCGACTCGACTTGGTGTTGAAGAGATTCGGTGTTCTTGGTCAGAACTCCGATTTTCTCTTGCGCCTTCGAAACTTGCTCTTCTAAGCGAGCTTGGAAGGTCTTATTTTCCGAAGTCAGAGTTTCAATCTTGGTTTTCCATTCACTGGCTTCAGCCTTAGCCTCGCTCGTCTCAAGCCGGAGTCGATCTAATCGGTTGGCCTGCTGCCTCAGCTGGTCGACTACTTTGCTGTGCTCCCTCCGCATGAAGTCCAGCTAGGCTCGAAGGTTCGACATCTCGCCTTCGAGCCGCTGCCGTTGTGCCTTTTCTTGTATCATTGCTTCCTTTATCCGAAGGAACGCCTCATGGTGAAGCACCGAAGACTTCAAGGTATACATGATAAGATGGTGAGAATAAATCCAAGAGTAAGATTTTGGGTATCAGATAGAACATATGGGGAGGCATACCTTGTTCGATGCCTGTTGAGCCTCATTGAATAAGCAGGCCCAATCTACTGCATCCATTGCGGCCTGATCCTCGTCGGTCACCAAGCAACAAAGATAGCTAGCCACTCCCACAGGTGCACCCAAAGCTCTAGCATCCTTAGGAACGGTGAACTTTATCACCCTCTTTCGGTCAGGGTTGGAGCTCGGGGCGGGAAATCTGTCGATCAACTTGATACCGACGGACACCCCACTCATCTCGGCGGGGGGACTCCTTATCGGCACTTCAAGTCCGAAGGTATCAGCCGAGGGCACTCCATCAAAAAACTCTTCAAAGGCTCCAGCTTCTACCGGACCTTTAATCGGTGTGTGCGTTCTTGCATCCTGGGCCTCATTCAAAGTTGCCTCCGAAAAAGAAGGGGAATCCATCATCTCAGGGAGGTCCGAGATCCCTTGTGTTGCCTCCCCTGTATCAGCACGTACCCCGGTCCTCACCTCAAGATCCTCTGCTCGAGGTAAGCAACCCTCATCGACCGCTGGCTCGGGGACTGTCCGAGGAGCTTCGTTTTTTGAAGTGTTGGGGTTTCTATCCTCCTCAGAGTCGTCGCTTAGTTGGATGGACGGATCCGTGACTTTGGGTTTGCGATCCATCATCTTTTCCTGCTTTTCCTTTTCTCGGGCTCAGTAGGACCGGGGATTTCTTTTCTCTTTTTCTCTCCCCCCTTCTCCGAGACGGGGGGAGGGCAGGAAGCTTCCCCACCGGTGAGTGCCGGCCTCAACTCGGCATCCTTCGATAGACCTACAAAGAAAGGAAATTTCCCGCCAGGCTCGCTCCGAGTAGGCCCTTTGAGCTACTACTCTCCGGACCCACTCCTCCAAATGATGAATTGCGGCCGGCGTCTGGAAAACGGTTGCACCTTATAAAACATACCGATTAAGCACTAGAAGGAAAGCAGCAAATGGTTTTAAGTAAGGAAAATGACGCTTGCGTCTCAAGTTCCACTTTTCAAGGAACGGCATGTCTTCTGCGGGGATCAAGTCGGAGGTTCTTATTCGAACAAACTGGCTCATCCAACCCCGGTCCTTGTCTTCGTCGATGCTCGAGAACAGAGCCTTGCTGGCCCGGCGAGCAAGTTTTATTAGTCCTCCTCGAAACATTCGGGGACTGTATAGTCGGAGTAGATGGTCAACGGTGAAGGGATGCCCCCCTTCGACCTTACTCACGAAGAAACGGAAAAGGTGAACTATCCGCCAAACGGAGGGATGAACCTGGCCCAAAGTGATGTTGTACCTCTTGCAAAAGGCTACGATTATAGGGTCCAAGGATCCCAACGTAAAGGGATAGGTATATACACTCAGGTAACCTTCCACATAGGTGGTAATCGCCTCATTCGGAGAGGGGACTACCACATCCTTGTCGGCCTATTTGCACTCCGCCTTAACCCTATCAAGAATTTTGTGGGTGATCGAGCTAATGTACATAGAGACCGGTTCGTCTCGGCCAGGTACGGAAGAGGCTTTCTCGACTTTGAAGTCGAAGCCGATGAAACATCCAACCGGTACGAAGGCTTTCAAGGGAGGTTTTGACGAAATTTCCCCAACAGGAACTGGCTCAGCCTCTTTAGCGGGCTGAGAAGATGAAGGTTGTTGCTTTTGTGGAACGGACTTAGATGTTTTCGCCATTACAATTGAAGTGATAATAGCAAAAGCGAAGGATAATGTGCAAGAGAAGTTTGTAGTGCAAAGATGCAGAGAGTTAAAGCAATAAATTGTTTGAGCAACGAAAAGTCTGGAAGTTAAGGAATAGAGGAGCTATTTATACTTTCTCAAAAGCGGCGGTTCAGAACACGAGGTAGGGGAGCATTAAATGGCGTTCGCATAAGTTGCAGGGTTTGTCGCCAGCTAGGACACGCAATGATCTTTTTTGACAGCAGGCACGTGCGTCATCGTGCTGTCGTCACCCACCAACGAAACATTTTTTTAAGTTGAGTGATTTGACGTGTTGAACTTCGTGTCATGCTCAATGAGTGTGCTGTTGCTTGACCTAATTTCGAAAAACGGCGGTTCATATCATTTTTTGTCATTACTCTCCAATAAACGAGGGGACTTCTGTATAGGGTTGGATACAATCGAGCACACAAGAAAGATCAGTCTTAAGTACAGTCCGGGGTCGGACTGCTTTGAATCAGAACCAGCACTTCAGGAAGGAATGTTCGAGGTCGAACATCATTGGATCGAAGTCAGAGCAGTCGGAATAAGGCGATCGAGACCGGTCTGGGTAAAGGGATTTTATGGTAAAAATATCAGTTTCATATAACGGAAAGGCCGGAAATCTCGTAATACGCAGTTATCTCGGCGGGAATCACGGCCCCAATCGTCAGAGACGTTATACCAGTATTTTTAGGGATAATTCATCCTGTAATTAGGTCTTTTACTTTATATAGAATTCCCCTTTTTTCCTATAAAAGGGCACTTAGTTTCATTGTACAAAAACATATACAAGTTATCATTTTCTGCCTATCTCTTGCTTACCAGCAATACAAGTTATCATTTTCTGCCTATCTCTCGCTTAAGTTATTCATTAATTCACTATTATTTGCTCCGTCACGAAAAATTCATTCAACCTCAACGGTTTGGTTATTCTCTTGTTTATTTAAGTCAGTCTTTATTCATCGTTATTTATTTCATTGTGTCAAACCATTTCACGTATCCTTAATACCAGGTACGAATTTAATTGTTACTCGTATTTTAGGGCAAACAGATGAACTGATAAATGTGCTATAAAAAATGGATGCCGATTGCCTCCGGTTCTATAAAGCTCCCGATTGTCCCTATGATCGCATCTCTTCTTGATGTATCTAAACAGTTAATAAATTGAGCTTGTTCAACGTCAATTCTATTAGTCAAAACCTAACAGCTTGCAAATATCTATACAAAATTTCATGGATTAAAAATAGTAAACATCCAAGAGATATTATTGTTTCTCCCTAACGCACACGCAAGTATACGCGGTCGACAAGTAATATAGGATTGTAAGTCCAGGTTATCGTACCCACAGAGACTTAAATTAACTACTTATTAACGGACTAATATTGTTATTTAAGCAAGTGAAAGTCGAATTCAATAGATGGGTTATTCTAAACTACAGCTCTAATTTAAAACTAGTATTATCAAATAACAAATTACGTGTTGTGTAATCAATAAATAAATATTTCAGGGTTGTGATTAATTTACCAATCCTATTGTGTTCTAATTGACTTCTCGTTCGTATAATTCATGTATGGTTGCTAATCAATCGATAAACATACTCATAGCCTTCTTCCGAAGTACTATTCGCCTATTCTTAATAAGATTAACACCTATATTCCGATGAAATTAATCTATCAAGAACGCACTAAAAATACGATATTCAATTAAGCATGGTGATTAAGTATATTCCTATCCTAACCACGAATCCGCCCTCCTTAAAAGATTAAGAACATGCTTTCTTCAATTCTTTTCTAATCTAAACATAGTTTTCCCAAAGATAGCATAGATAATTGATAGAACTTAATTGATGGCCAAAACAATTAAGCAATTAGGCATAGAGTTGAAGGAACAACCATATGATCATGAATTATAAATAAGGAATTGTCAACTTCGAATCACAATATTCATGGCTAATCACAACCCCAGAACAAGGGGTGATTAGCCACTCATGTTCAAAATAATCAAAATATAAAGTATTAAAATAACTAAAAAAATACTAGACAAAGATGAAGAACTGATGATTGATTGCTTCTGTGCGATGTTCCGTAGCATTATTGCCTCCAAAAACACGTTCTCCCCCTTCCTATTGGGTTTGGAGGTGTTTATATAGGTGTTGGGAAGGGGTAGGGTCGAAATAGTGGACTCCTAGACGAATTAGGACAAGTTCCCGACGTCGGCTGCTTGGCTGGCGCCAGGGTCCAGTGGCGCAGGCGCTGCCTGTGGCGCCCAATGCCTCTTTGTCCGCTTTCGTCTCGTTTTGGCTCGTTTCTTGCTCGTTTCACCCCCAATTGCTCCCGACTCATTCCTACACATAAAAACACATTAATTTAACATGAATCGAAGCAATTAACATCCCAATTTCATAACACAAAGGCCAAATATGAGGTGTTTTATATAGAAATATATATTTTTACACCAAACATCAACACCCCACACTTAGAGTCTTGCTCGCCCTCGAGCAATGGGATTATATACAACCTTCCCAGCTACCAAACTCTTGATATCATCACAAAACATTCGACCTTTCAATCAAAATCATACTTTTGAACACAATCAATACTAGCAAATAAGCATGCAAACATAATTAATCTATATGCTTCTCGTAAAGTCTACTTAAGCACACTACTTCAATATCATCCAACAACCCAAATGTCACTACCAACCTCAAAAGTCGACTTGCCAACATTAAGCAATCTCAATACATATACTTACCTAACAAGACAATTTACAACATTACTAGTCGCTTATGAAATCATGTGCCCTTACCACAATCCGAAGAGTGAACATATATGACTAATATCACACAACTTTGAACAAAATACCCTCACTCTCACAAAGAACTCATATGCTTCCCGTAAAGTACCATAAGCTTGCCCGTAGTGTAGATTTCTACTAATTGAGTTAGTCAAATCTTAAGATCAACTAGGACTTTTAAGGTTGTAATGTAGGCTAGGGGACGGGTAGGATATATCTGGTAATAGTGGCTAGTCCTCCTAAGCACTTAATACACTACAATCAACATTTGAACACTTTTCTTCTTTCAATTACTAAACTTGTCTCATATACATAGCCTTCCTTTTTCAACTCAGCAATTCTATCATTTCACTAGCACAAACCAATAGGAGGTGTTTTCTCTATATATTTCTTTTCTTACTAAATAATTTTTTTTTTTCTTTTCTTCTCTTTTTTTTTTCTTTTCTTCTCTTTTTTTTTTCTTTTCTTTTCACACTCCATACAGATTTTCATCAGCTAGTGATTCTTCAGTTTAGCTTCATTGAACCGACAAGTCTTTTCACGGTTCCGCTAATAATCAAGACAATCCCCCTAACTCTACCTTTACTTCTTTTAGCGACTAAGTGCTTTCGGAGCTAAAGGTTCAAATAAGGTCTAATTTAAGAACAAAATAAGGGAATAGCTTGTAATGTAGGTACCAAAGAAAAAGGCCTATAGGCTCAAAGGGGCTAGCAACGGACAAATTTATATTTGATGTGACAAGCACATCCATAATCAAACAAGAAAATGCCTATATCATTTCTTAGATTAGCCCAACTTACAACTTCGCTTCAATTAACACACGGGGTAAGTTCTAGTTTATACAGGATAGCACAGAGAATCAAAACCTCACTCACACAATGCACATGACTCAATCACGATGATTCTGTTCAAATTTCAAGTTAAGCAAGCATATATAATTGAAACATTTAAGCAGTAACTACACTATATGACATGCAAGTCAACAATTGAGAAGAGGTGTCACAAATTGGGCGGATTTTCTTTAGGCTTACAATTTAACTAAACGGGAAGTAGATCATGTGTCATAACCTATTATACTAGCATCAACTATGTCAATAAGTATTACTACATAACTCAGTTCTTCCTAATATAGTCCTAAAAAGAAATTAAATTGCCCGGTTCGAGCTACATCCTTGGAAAAGAACCGGTGCCTTAAGAAAAACCAAGGAATATTACCTAACTAACCTATAAATAAAACAAAATCTTTTTGTTGTTTTTAATTCAATTTTATCCCTCAAGAAAACGATCCATCGTCGGGAAAAAATCTGAAAAATTTTCAAAAGTTGTTGGTTTATACATTAAAAATTAGTTTATACACTAAAGAAAAATAATAACAATACAACTATTAAAAAGATAAAAATAAAACTAAATCATACATGATATACATTCACAACACTCACAACACAGGTATTTCCCCACCCCACACTTAAACAATGCATCGCCCTTGATGCATGCAAACATGTAAAATAGAGTAGGGTGAGAAGCAAACTCCCTGTTTGCGCTTTCTTTAGGGGACCAGCGAGATGGTGGAGGAGGATCCAACGCTTGCACCTTTGCTAATGTTGTCACGGGCCATATTATCCTGCAACACAAGTAAACAGGAATGTGAGCAATGTTTAAAACATATGCCATAGGTTGGCATGCAAGTCGTCACATGACCCCACACTTAAAATCAAAGCATAAGTACAAGTGTTGAGCCATAGTATCCCGACCCCACACTTAAAATCGTGGAACATTCTGCCTGCCGCTGGCCTGGACGCTGCTTTCCGAAATATTTTTATTTTTATTTATTTATTTTTAATTTTTTTTTTTTTTTTTTTTT
>MCJB01048658.1:0-22504 GCA_002018475.1 Nicotiana obtusifolia | reverse complement strand
TTTACTGTTGTATCACTTATATGTCCTACAACATTACATCTAATAATTTTTACACCTATACATCAATTGTACTATTTTATCTACTCTAAAAAGGGTAAATTAAGAAGCTAAACTAAAAAAGCGATAAAAATTAGGTTGCCTCCCAACAAGCGCCTGATTTAATGTCGCGGCACGACTAAGATTCGTCCTATCAATCTGGCTTGATTTCGAGCATTCGAGCTTTCTCAACAGATGGCCAGAGATGGGTCAGAGTGACAGGCCTTCTCAACTCTTCTGCTTTTCTGAACCCCGGGACATGATTGTTGGAAATATCCAGTACTTTCTTAATTTCTTCCGTCATTCCATCTTTACTCTTTTCCACATCCCCAATCAATATTCATTTAATGGGATCAATTGGGCTCATGTAAGGCACTACTGATGTGGAGGCATTCTCCACCACCAAGATCATTGCTAATTCCCCATAATGGGTTGGCAACCGGAGTGGTTTATAAACATTAAATACTTCTTCTTGATCACCCACTCTCATCGTCATTTTACCTTCGCAGACATCGATAATGGCGTGGCCTGTGGCTAGGAATGGACGCCCCAAAATAAATGGGACGTCCTGATCAGGCTCGTAATCCAGGATGATAAAATCAGCAGGAAATATGAACGAACCCACTTGAACCAGTACATCTTCAATCACTCCCTCTGGCTGAGCGAGGGAGCGATCAACTAGCTGTAAGGTAACTGTTGTTTGGCGTGGGTCACCCAACCCCATCTGTTTGAATACTGAGAGTGGCATCAAGTTAATACTCGCTCCAAGATCACATAAGGCTCTTCCTACGGCATGTTTCCCAATTGAAATTTGAATGGTGAAGCTACGCGGATTCTTCAATTTCTGTGGTAGCTTGCCTTGAATTCTAGAACTGCACTCCTCGGTGAGTGCCACAGTTTCAAACTCAATCAATCTCCTTTTATTTGCCACAATATCTTTGATATACTTTGCGTATTTAGTCACCTCTTGCAAAATATCAACCAATGGAATGTTGATTTGTACCTGCTTCAAAATGTCAAGGAACTTTTTGTATGCCTCATTATCCCTCGATTTTTGTAACCTCTGTGGAAATGGAGGTGGGGGCCTTGCAACCAGTTGTGGGGGTTTCTTAGCTCCTGCCTCTTCAGCCGGCTTTTCAGTTTCCTTAGATTTCTCTGTTGTTGCCTCAATGGTGATTGGCTTGTCATTAAATGTCACCTGCTTCTTCTTTTTCAATTCTACCTCTTCCAACTGTCTCCCGTTTCTCAATGATACAGCATTCAGTGCCGCCCTTGGGTTTGCTTCAGTATCACTGGGTAGAGCTCCAACTGGTCGAGTATTTTGAGCCCCGACCAGCTGTCCCAATTGGCGTTCCAGATTCCTCATTATTGTGGTGAGGGTTTGGTATTCAGTTCTGAATTGCTTGTTGTCCTGCCCCTGCTGTTTCAACAACTCATTTGTATTATCATATGCTTGTGGAGGTTGCCTTTGTGGTTGATTATAATGCCCTTGCAGTCTATCTGGATTCTGCTGCTGCTGATGACCACCCCATGAAAGTTGGGATGATTCCTCCAATTTGGATTGTAGGAGTTCCCATATCGTGTATTCTGATTTACGGGCCCCCTGTTCTGTTGTCCCACATAATATATGGATTCCGGATTTGTGGGGGCACATATCACTCGTGTGGTTGTCACCACACATCTCACAGCATAATGACATTTGTTGGACCTGCTGTCTTGGTTGAACCTGCTGCATCGTCATTCTGTTCATCTGATTGGCCAGTTTTGCCATCTCTGCTCTATAGCTGCAAGGTCATCCAATTCGATCAACCCAGCTCCTTTTTGTTTAATGGCTCTGCGCGAGTCACCGTCACCTTGCCAATTATGATCATTGGCCGTGAAATTATTCAGTAGGAGTTGGATTTCACTATACGGCTTGGCCATGCAACTGCCCCCCCAAGCTGAGTCAAGGTTCATTTTTGAAGCTTCATCTAGCCCATCAACGAACGTATGTCCCAGGACCTCATCTGTCTGGCAATGGTGTGGAGAATCCCTAAGTAGCTTCTTATACCTTTCCCATGCCTGTCAAAGAGTTTCTCCTTCCCGTTGTTCAAATCCCAAAATCTGGCTTCTCAGTGATTTTGTCTTCTTGGTTGGAAAGAATTTGATCAGAAATTCTCTGGTCAGGTCATCCCATGTGTAAATAGAATTCGCAAGCTCCTTTTACAACCACTCTTTTGCTTCCCCCAATAGAGAAAAAGGAAACAATGTCAACCTCACATAATCTTTAGACACATTTGGATAATTTTAAGTATCCGTAATTTCCAAAAAGTTCTGAATATGTCTCTGTGGGTCTTCATGCGACAGTCCCACATACTGCCCTGTAGATTGGATTAGCTGCACCATGTATTGTTTTAACTCAAAGTGCCCTGTGATTTCAGGCTTGACAATCGCTTGAGTCATGTTGGCAAGATTTGGTCTTGCAGCTTCAATTACCGCTCTTTCCGCGTTACCCGCCATCTCAATTGGCTGTGGTTGAACAACAATGTCCAACTCTCTGTTAATTCTGGTTCTGGCTTCTACTTCCCTCCTTATTCTGTGTAGTGTTCTTTCAATTTCTGGATCAAAAGGAAGAAGGTTGTTTGCGCTTCTACTCCTCCGTGTTCAATAAAAGAGCCTGTGTGTGCAAACAACGTAAGCCGATTAGTGAAACTTGAATAAATAACAAATATAAGCTGAAGTTGGTAAAGTAGTAAATTTTTAAGTCCCCGGCAACGGCGCCAAAAACTTGTTGCTCCCTAACGCACACGCAAGTATACGCGGTCGACAAGTAATATAGGATTGTAAGTCCAGGTTATCGTACCCACAGGGACTTAAATTAACTACTTACTAACGGACAAATACTGTTATTTAAGCAAGTAAAATTCGAATTCAAGAGGTGTATTATTCTAACTTCAGCTCTAATTTATAACTCATAATTGCAAGGAACAAATTACGTGTTGTGTAATCAATAAATAAATATTCCAGGGTTGTGATTAATTTACCAATCTATTGTGTTCTAATTGACTTCCCGTTCGTATAATTCATGTATGGTTGCTAATCAATCGATAAACATACTCATAGCCTTCTTCCGAAGTACTATTCGCCTATTCTTAATAAGATTAACACCTATATTCCTATGGAATTAATCTATCAAGAACGCACTAAAAACACGATATTCAATTAAGCATGGTGATTAAGTATATTCCTATCCTAACCACGAATCCGCCCTCCTTAAAAGATTAAGAACATGCTTTCTTCAATTCTTTTCTAATCTAAACATAGTTTTCCCAAAGATAGCATAGATAATTGATAGAACTTAATTGATGGCCAAAACAATTAAGCAATTAGGCATAGAGTTGAAGAAACAACCATATTATCATGAATTATAAATAAGGAATTGTCAACTTCGAATCACAATATTCATGGCTAATCACAACCCCAGAACATGGGGTGATTAGCCACTCATGTTCAAAATAATTAAAATATAAAGTATTGAAATAACTAAAAAAATGCTAGACAAAGATGAAGAACTGATGATTGATTGCTTCTGTGCGATGTTCCGTAGCGTTATTGCCTCCAAAAACACATTCTCTCCCTTCCTATTGGGTTTGGAGGTGTTTATATAGGAGTTGGGAAGGGGTAGGGTCGAAATAGTGGACTCCTAGACGATTTAGGACAATTTCCCGAAGTCGGCGCCCTGGCTGGCGCCAGGCGCCCCCCAGGGCGCTTCGTCCAGTGACTTTCCTTCAGCTTCTGCCTCCAGCGCCACAGGTGGCGCTAGGTGCTGCCTGTGGCGCCCAATGCCTCTTTGTCCGCTTTCGTCTTGTTTTGGCTCGTTTCTTGCTCGTTTCGCCCCCAATTGCTCCCGACTCATTCCTACACATAAAAACACATTAATTTAACATGAATCGAAGCAATTAACATCCCAATTTCATAACACAAAGGCCAATATGAGGTGTTTTATATAGAAATATATATCTTTTACACCAAACATCAGATACCTACACTTCAGTCTATTCCAGTAGTCATAGAGTACACAGATGTGTTTCCAGATGAGCTCCAGGCATTCCTCCAGAATGAGAGATTGATTTTAGCATCGATTTGCTTCCAGAAACTCAACCAATATCCATCCTTCTGTATAGAATGGCACCTGCCAAATTGAAGGAGTTGAAGGAGAAATTATTTGCTGGAGAAAGGTTTAATCAGAGCCAGTGCCTCACCTTGGGGTACACCGGTACTGTTTGTGCGGAAGAAAGATGACTCGCTGAGGATGTGTATGATTATAGGCAGCTAAACAAGGTAACTATTAAGAATAAGTATCCACTTTCAAGGATCGATGACTTGTTTGATCAGTTGCAGGGGGCTAGATTCTTTTCAAAGATACTCAAAACGACCGGCTGGGTCGTTACATCCTCCCCCTCTTAAAAAAAAAAGTTCGTCCTCGAATGAGTATAGAGACATACCTGAAGTGGTGAAAAGATGAGGATAACAACTACGCATATCATGCTCGATCTCCCAAGTCACCTCCTCGACTGGCTGACCCCTCCACTGAACCTTCACTGAAGCAATGTTCTTCAACCTCAACTTTCACACTTGCCTGTCAAAAATGGCCACCGACTCCTCAACATAAGATAAATCCTTGTCCAACTAAACTGAGCCGAAATCCAACACATGAGACGGATTGCCATTATACTTTCGGAGCATAAAAACATGGAATACTGGATCAACTGCAGCTAGACTGGGTGGTAGTGCAAGGCAATAAGCCACCTCTCCAATCCTCTCAAGTATCTCAAAAGGACCGATATACCTGGGGCTCAGGTTACCCTTCTTTCTAAACCTCGTAACACCCTTCATGGGCGAAACCCGGAGCAAGACCCGCTCCCCAACCATGAATGCAACGTCGTGAACCTTCCAATCTGCATAACTTTTCTATCTGGATTGGGCTGTACGAAGTCGATCTTGAATCAATTTAACCTTATCCAAAGCATCCTGAACCAAGTCTGTACCCAATAGCCTAGACTCACTCGGCTCGAACCAACCCACCGGAGACCGACACCGCCTATCATACAGAGCCTCATACGGGGCCATCTGAATGCTCGACTGGTAACTGTTGTTGTAGGCAAACTCCACAAGCGGCAAGAACTGACCCCAAGAACCCCCGGACTCCATCACACACGCATGAAGCATATCCTGTAATATCTGAATAGTGAGCTCGGACTGTCCGTCCGTCTGAGGGTGAAATGTTGTACTCAAATCCACCCGCGTGCCTAAATCATGCTGCACGGCTCTCCAGAACCGCGAAGTAAACTGCGTACCCCGGTCAGAGATGATAGATACTGGCATGCCATGAAGCCTGAAGACCTGAGCCAGCTGCTCTGAAGAATAAGTAGTCACCACTGGAATAAAATGAGCCGACTTGGTCAACCAATCCATAATCACCCATACTACATCAAGCTTCCTCCGAGTTTGTAGGAGCCCAACAACAAAATCCATAGTGATCCACTCCCATTTCCACTCTGGAATCTCTAGCCTCCGAAGTAATCCACCTGGCCACTGATGCTCACACTTCACCCGTTGATAGTTTAGGCACCGAGGTACATACTCCACTATGTCCTTCTTCATCCTCCTCCACCAATAATGTTGCCTCAAGTCTTGATACATCTTCGCGGCACCTGGATAAATGGAGTACCGCTAACTGTGAGCCTCCTGGAGAATCAACTCGCGCAAGCCATCTACATTGGGCACACATAGCCTGCCCTGCATCCGTAATATACCGTCATCCCCAATAGTGACCTCCTTGGCATTGTCATGCTGAACCGTGTCCTTGAGGACAAGCAGATGGGGGTCGTCATACTGACACTCTCTAATACGATCATAAAGAGAAAACCGGGAAACCACACAAGCCAAAACATGACTTGGCTCAAGAATATCCATTCTAACAAACGGCGGTCGGTGTAGAACTCACAAGGAACACCATACAAATAGTGCTGCCAAAACTTCAGGGCATGAATAATAGCTGATAACTCAAGGTCATGGACATGATAGTTCTTCTCATGCACCTTCAGCTGTTTAGACGCGTAGGCAATCACACTACCGTCCTGCATCAACACTGCACCGAGATCGATATGCGACGCATCACAGTACACAGTGTAAGACCCCGAACCTGAAGGAAACACCAACACCTGGGGCTGTAGTCAAAGCTGTCTTGAGCTTTCGAAAGATCTCTTCACATCCTCCGTCCACCTGAATGGAGCACCCTTCTGGATCAATCTAGTTATAGGTGCTGCAGTAGACGAGAAACCCTCTGCAAATCAATGGTAATACCCCGCCAAACCAAGAAAACTCTGGATCTTCGTAGCTGAACATGATCTGGGTCAACTCTGCACTGCTTCAATCTTCTTCGGATCCACCTTGATCCCCTCACTCGACATTACATGGCCCAGAAATGCTACCAAATCAAGCCAGAATTCACACTTTGAAAATTTTGCATATAACTTCTTTTCTCTTAATGCCTGGAGCACGATCCTCAAGTGCTGCTCATGATCCTCCCGGCTTCGGGAGTACACCAGAATGTCATAATAAACACAATGATGAATGAGTAAAGATAGGGCTGGAATACACTGTTCATCAAGTGCATGAATAATGCTGGGGCGTTGGTCAGCCCAAAAGACATCACAAGTAACTCGTAATGACCATACTGATTCTTGAGGATAGTCTTCGGGATATCTTCAGCACCCGTACTATTGAAATGGTTCGTCAGTAGAGATGTTCCCACAGGTGCCCTTTTTTCTAATAGTACTGTAATTCCTATTCCTATCCCTTCATTCCCTCTTTTAGTCTATCTATATTGGAAATTGAAATGCTCCGTGGACGGAGCAAAAAGTGGAGTCTTGATAAGGGCAAACCGCCCTATTCTATTACCAGACATAATTGGGAGAAGCTCATCCGAAACTAGAGCTAGCTCCCGAATTTTCAACTAATGATAGCCTGAACGCAAGTCAATCTTGGAGAACACCCTGACACCCTGTAGCTGATCAAATAGTTCATCAATACATGGCAATGGATACCTGTTCTTCATCGTAACTTTGTTCAACTGACGATAATCAATCACATGCTCATAGAACCATCCTTCTTCTTTACAAACAAAATTGGAGCATCCCAAGGTGATACACTGGGCCGAATAAAACTCTTATCAAGCAACTCCTGCAACTACTCCTTTAACACTTTCAACTCTAGCGGGGCCATATGATATGGAGGAATAGAAATGGGCTGAGTGCCCGGTAAAAAATCAATACCAAAGTCGATATTCCTGTCAGGCGGCATGCCCGAAAGATCTGCCGGAATACATCTGAATAATCCCTCATTACTGTAACTGACTCAACGGTAAGAGTATCAACACTGACATCCCGCACATATGCTAGATGCGCATCACATCCTTTCTCAACCATCCCCTGAGCCTTTAGAAATGAGATAACCCTGCTAGGAACATAATCTAAAGTACCTGTCCACTCTAACCGTGGTAAACTTGGCATAGCCAACGTCACCATCTTGGCGTGATAGTCAAGAATAGCATGATAGGGTGACAACTAGTCCATGCGCAAAATAACATCGAAATCTACCATACTGAGCAACAATAGATCGACTCTGGTCTCAAAACCACTAAGAACAACTAAACACGACTAATACACAGGGTCAACAACAAGGGAATCTCCCACAAGTGTGGACATATAAACATGAGAACTCAAAGAATCACGGGATACACCCAAATATGGATCAAAGTAAGATAATACGTAGGAATAAGTGGAGCATGGATCAAATAAGACCGATGCATCCTTATGACAAATCGGAACAATACATGTGATAACTAAGTTGGATGCAACGACCTTCGTCCTAGCAGGGAGAGCATAATATTTGGCCTGGCCTCCCCCTCTAAGGCGACCTCTACTTGCCCGACCCCAACCTCTAGCTGGCTGCGCAGGGGGTGTGGCAACTGGTGCGGTTTTCATGGCCTGAAAAGCCTGAGGACCAGGTGGAATACATGGAGCCTGAGTAGTTTGTGGAGGTGCACCGCTCCTGAGTTTGGGGAAATCCCTCATCGTGACACGAGTGTCACCATACTCAAAATAAGCTCTCGGAGGACGCGACTGCTGTGACTAGCTCGGGCCTGATCGGCTGGACTGACCGCTGAAAGCACCCCGTTCAGGAAATGCACTAGACAATGGTGGTGCATAATAGGGAACCTGTGGCCTAGGAGTGGCCAGAATACCGTTGGAAGCTGGAAGTACTGAATGAACAGGGTGATTCACATAGCCCCTACCATGATGAGCTACAACTAGGGCACGGACACCACTATATGTGCCAGAATCTCGAGGCCTCTTGGCCTCCCTCTCCTTTTTCTCCCGTGCCTACATACCCTCCAACCTCCTATCGATCTCCACTACCTACTGGTATGCGATGTCCATCTCCAACTCTAAATCCATTCTAAATCTGATACTAGGGTTGAGCCCCTCGATAAATTGACAGACTCGCTCTCTAACAGTAGCAACCAAAGCTGGTGCACGCCTTTTGAACCGGACCGCATACTTAGATACGGTCATAGAACCCTGCCGCAACTGCTCAAACTCTGCACGCCATGCATCTTTGAGACTCTAGGGAACAAACTCCTTCAAGAACATATCTGAGAAATGAGCCCAAGTGAGTGAAGCTGCCTCGGCCTGACTACCCAACCCATATTCTCACCACCACTGATAAGCCGCACCCTTAAGCTGGAATGTAATGAAAGCAACCCCATTATACTTCATAGTACCCATAGTACGGAGCATATGGTGGCACTCTCAAGAAAACCCTAGGAATCCTCTGATGCCAAACCACTGAAAGTAGGAGGGTGGTACTTCTTGTACTCTCGAGCCTGAGCTGCTCCCCCTCAGAAGCTGTTGCCCTAACCTCAGGCTGAACTGGAGCAACCGGCTGTACATGTATGACCTCTTGGACCTTGTCAACCTAGACTTGCTACTCTAGGGTACAGACGGCGGGTGTTTGTGCTCCTTCTCGGCTTGAGATGTGGCAGGAGCAAGTGAGATCAACCCTGCTTGAGCTAAAGTGCCGAACATCCTCAGAAACTAGGCGAGAGTCTCCTGGAGTGCTGGGGCACTAACAGGCATCTCAGGTGCATGCTCTCCAACTGGAGCAATTGGTGGCTCCTCTATAGCAGCTCATGCAAGTGCTTTAGCTGCACCACGTGGACGGCCTCGGCCTCTCGCGGCTCTAGCATGAGGCACGGGTGTTTGGTCATCTGATCCGGTTGTGCGGGTCCTCACCATCTGTGAGAGAATAGAAAGACAAAAGTTTAGAGTCCCGAAGTCAACAATTTCGTACGATAAGGAATCAATGAAGTGAAGCTTTTCCTAACAGTTCCATAGCCTCCCAAAGATAAGTATAGACATCTCCGTACCGATCCGTGAGACTCTACTAAACATGTGTGTGACTCATAACACCTATGAACCTAGAGCTCTGATACCAACTTGCCACGACCCCAATATCATTCTGTAGGATGTCGTGATGGCACCTAGTCTCTAAGGCTAGGTAAGCCTAACAAACATGCAGAAGTGAATGAATTACAATAATCTAAAATATCAAAACTCAACAACACATATATAAAAGGGAAATCTCTATAGCTCAAAGTGTATACAATAGCCTAAAACCCGGTATAATACAAGTCACAAGCTCTATGACAATGCCGAATCCTTCCTATACAACTGTGTCTAATAAGGAATAAAATAATAATAAAAGGGATAGAAGGGAACTCCAAGGCCTGCGAACGCGGGCAGATGTACCTTGAACTCTTCAAATGAAAACTCAGCTCACTAGTGCCGAGACTGATAAGATATACCTGGATCAGCACAAAAAATATGCAGAAGCGTAGTATGAGTACACCACAGCAGTACCCAGTAAATGCCAAGCCTAGACTCAGTAGAGTAGTGACGAGGTCAAGTCAAGGCCCTACTGGAAATAATAGGAAACAGGACGAAAGATATAACAATACAATGATAATGACAATGGAAACAAAACAAATAAGGAATTTACAAAAAGTTAACTACACATAATCAAAGTAGATAATACAACACGGAAGAAAAAAAAGATTGACATGTTAAGGAAACAAACAACCGAGGCAAGTGCAGCAAATAGAGAAAGATCATCAAGGGCCACTACCGAGGTACTGTCTCGTAGTCCCAAATCACAAAAGTAGCTCACAATCTTTCTTTTTATTACCGCGGGAGTCTTTACATTTAGTTTTGAAAATTATTTTTCCCGAAATAACACCCCACGTTTTACCCACCTTATCACACTGCATGGCTTCTAGTAGTTCCCCTACTAGCCACGTGTATCAACCCCACCTTATCTCACCCCATGTGTTTCAACACCCAGACCTTATACCGCCACATGCTTATCAATATCACAAAGTATCAAAATTCGCACCTCAAGTGCCCAATATCACAATTTGCCAGAAAAGCCAAATAATAATATAATTTCACAATAAGGAGCCTATGACTCAACCACAATGTATACAAGGTCTCAACAATAACCACCGGAGAGTAACTCAACAAAATGATATTTCACAGTTAAACTTTGCCTCAACATGAACCACGACCCTTGCAACTCAATACCAAATTCAACAGCAAGATATTCCAAGAATAGCAATTTCAAGTAATGAATTCAACACTTAAATAATGAAATCATCAACAGATTCATGTAGGTTAATCAAAAAAGAGTTAGAATTCCTTACCCCAAAGCTTTCCTGGAAGAACCCTCGAAAATTCATCTCCCACCGGGCTCTCGAAGTCCCAAAATGAATTATGAAAATTAACCCTCGACCAGCCCCTTTTCTGCCCAGTTAAATCGCACCTACGACCCTACTGTCGCATCTACTGCTCCACACCTGTGAAATTTTCATCATAGGTGCGGCTTTCACTTAACTCAGGAAACTCCGCTTCTGTGGACAAAACATCACACCTTCGAGTGCGCTCCTGCAGAGGATTCTCTGCTTCTGCGATGAACGACCAAGCAGCCCCTCTTCTGCATCTGCGACTACTTCTTTGCACCTGCGGACGCGCTGATGCAGTCCACCCCTCGCACCTCTATCTTATCTTGGCTAAGCCATTTTCACACCTACGACCAGATGCTCGCTTTTGTGAGCCCGCACCTGCGGCCAATCCTTCCGCAGGTGCGATGACATTAGAACAGCCCAGCTTCAGCAGTCTCAAAATTCCAAACTTGTTGCGGATTCGATCCAAATCACACTAGGGGCCGCCGGAACCCTGTCCGAATATACCAACTAGTTCCAAAAGACATATGGACCTACTCGAGGCCAAAAATCACATCAAACTATATCAATTCTACGAATCGCAACCCAAATTCAAGCCTAATAAATTATGAACTTCCGAATTCCGAAACCAATGCCGCTTCATACCAAACCAACTCTGATTGACCTCCAATTTTGCACATATGTCATAATTGACATTACAGACCTATTCCAATTTCCAGAATCGGGATATGACCCTAATATCAATAAAGTCAACTCCCGGTCAAACTTTCTTAAATCTTCCAACTTTCTAACTTTCACCAAATCATGACGAAACGATCTACGGACCTCCAAATCAACATCCGGACACGCTCCTTAGACCAAAACCACCATACGGAGCTGTTGAAATCATCAAAACTCCATCCCGAAGTCGCCTTCACACAAGTCAAACTACGGTCAACTCCTACGACTTAACCTTCCAACTAAGGGACTACGTGTCCCATTCACTCCGAAACTCACCCGAAACCAAAACCCACGAAAGTTACACAATTCACACTATAGCATAGAGGAAGCATAATTTATGGGATCAGGGCTAAAATACTCAAAATAACCTGACGGGTCGTTACAATATTCTAGTTTATTCACATTTAGTGGAGGAGCATGCGAACCACCTGTGAGCGGTACTCCAAACACTCCGTGATCGTAAGTTGTATGCTAAGTTTTCTAAATGTGAGTTCTGGTCGAGGTCTGTAGCATTCTTGGGGCATATTGTATCCGATGAAGGTATAATGGTAGACGCTCAAAAGATTGAGGCCGTGAAATCCTGGCGTAGACCTACCACTCTGACAGAGGTTTGTAGCTTTCTAGGCTTAGCAAGCTATTGCCGGAGGTTCGTAGAGGGTTTTTCTTCCCTTTCAGCACTATTGGCAAAGCTGACTCAGAAATCAGCTAAATTTCAGTAGACAGAGGCTTGCGAGTGGAATTTTCAAGAGCTTAAGAATAGGTTGACCTCAGCACCAGTTCTAAAACTTCTAGAGGGTCCAGAGCGTTATGTCGTGTATTATGATGCCTCAAGTTTTAGCTTAGGATGTGTCTTGATGCAACATGGAAAGGTAGTTGCGTACGCTTCAAGGCAGTTAAGGAAGTACGAGAGGAATTATCCGACCCACGACCTCGAGTTAGCTGCGGTTGTCCATGCATTTAAGATATGGCCATATTATTTATATGGCATTCATATAGATGTATTTACATATCATAAAAGCATGCAATATATCTTCAAGCAAAAGGAGTTGAATTTACGACAGAGGTGATGGCTAGAGTTATTGAATGATTACGACGTTAACATTCTGTACCATCTAGGGAAAGCTAATGTTGTAGCTGATGCCTTAAGTCGTCGATCTATGGGTAGCTTAGCACATGTAGAGGCTGAGAAAAGAGAATTAGCTAGAGAGCTTCATCAATTGGCTTGTTTGGGGGTCCAGTTATTAGATTCTGATGATGGTGGAGTTGTACTCCAAAACACTGCAAAATCATCTCTCATAGCTGAAGTAAAGGAAAGGTAGTACGAGGACCTAGAGTTGGTCGAGTTGAGAGAGCGAGTTCCACAGCAGAACAGGCCGCTGTTAGAGCTCAAGGAAGATGGGTTTCTCAAATACAGGGGTTGTCCATGTGTCCCAGATGCAGCAGGGCTACGAGACAGGATTATGTCAAAGGCATATTATTCGTGGTACTCCATTCATCCTGGGTCGACGAAGATGTATCATGACATTAAGGATGTGTATTGGTGGAACGATATAAAGAAGAATATTGCTGAGTTTGTCTCGCAATGGCCTAGTTGCCAGCTGGTGAAGGTAGAGCACTAGAAGCGCGGAGAGCTAATGTAGACTATAGAGATCCCAACATGGAAAGGCGATGAACTTGGACTTCATCACGGGATTGCCTCGTTCTCATTCTAAGTTCGATTCTATATGGGTGATAGTTGATAGGCTCACGAAATCAGCCCATTTCCTACTTGACAGACCTACATATATAGCCGAAGATTATGCAAAATTATATATTAAGGAGATAGTGCGGCTACACAGAGTACCATTATTTATTATATATGATCGTGGGGCCCAATTTACACCACATTTCTGGAGGTCATTTCAGAGAGATCTAGGGACTCAAGTAAATTTTAGCACAACTTTTCGTCCATAAACAGATGGATAAGTTGAGCGCACAATTCAGACGCTCGAGGATATGTTACGAGCATGTGTGTTGGATTTTAAAAGAAGTTGGGATGAACATCTACCTCTTATCGAGTTTGCATATAATAACAATTACCACTCCAGTATCCAAATGGCTCCGTACAAGTCTTTGTATGGGCGTAATAATCTCATATAGGGTGGTTTGATGTTAGAGAATCTGGGTTACATCGACCATACTGGGTTCAGCAGGCCATAGAGAAGGTAAAGCTTATCCATGAGCGACTGTTGACAGCTAAAAGTCGTTAGAAGTCATATTCTGATGTGCGGCAATGAGACTTAGAGTTCAGGGTTGATGACTGGGTATTCTTAAAGGTGTCGCCTATGAGAGGCATGATGAGGTTTGGCAAGAAAAGCAAGCTTAGCCCACGAATAATGGGCCTTATAGGATTATTCGATGAGTGGGCCGAGTAGCTTATGAGTTAGATTTACCCTCGAAATTGGAGTCTTTCCACCCGACTTCTCACTTATTTATGCTACGGAAGTGCATTTGGGATCCTACCCAAGTGGTGCCTACTGATGATATACAGATCACGGAGGACTCATCGTACGAGGAAGTTTCAGTTGCCATCCTAGACCGACAAATCCGCAAGCTACGAAATAAGGAGGTAGCCTCCGTAAAGGTTTTATGGAGAAGCAAAAATATGGAAGAGATGACGTGGGAAGCGGAGGAAGAAATAAAGTCTAAATACCCCCACATATTTCAAATTGAAGATATGGCTCAAGATGGGACACTTCAGCACGGCCAGATTCTGACCAGTAGGTCATCAAATAAGCTCTTATTTTTTACTTGCATTATTTATGATTGACGGCCATGTGACGCCACGTGTTGCTATTTATAGACATTGACCATGTGTGGCATGCATAGTATGGTTTCTGGCTGCATGCAGGTTGGTTTTAGTGTAGTGTACGGAGGAGACTCTCGAAAAATATTCCCAAGTTTCTAATAGTCAATATTCGAGGACGAATATTCCAAAGGGGGGAATGATGTTACACCCCATATTTTCATACGTAAAAGTACGTCATAAGCAAACTGATGTAAGACCTAAAATGAGATCATCTTTGAAAGTATATAAAGTAAGTTAATCATGTTACCGTGGAGGTTACAAATATTGAAGATCATGAATAACAAGTACAAAGAGGGTTGGAAGGTTCAGAAGCTAAAGGAATTGAAGAAAGTAATGTTTCATCGAAAGTCGACATGTTAGGAATGTTATAACCCGTGCCTTAGGGGTGAGACTAGGGTTCTTAACATGATAAGAGGGTTATGTTATAAGTTATTTTAGTCGTATGATAGTCATGTGTTATGTTTTGAAGTCAAGAGACTTGTGGAACAAAAGTCGATGAAAGTCATCACAAGTTACGTTCGTAAGTCTTACTGAAATTTGGGTCAAATGTCACTGAGCATTTATCCCAGTATACTTAGAGTTACGTGGTGATCCACCCATCAAATTGAAGATTTATGAGGCTAGTTTCTAACGCATTAAACTTTTTGTCAATAGGACATTGGAGTAGAGAGATATATATATGTTTTTGCGAGACTGCATAGGTGACAAGTATGTGTGTCACCTACTTGCTTAAATGAGACGACTAAATATGTCCAAAAAGGGCCATTTCGGCTTTTTCAAGTTCTAGTTGGAGGAAAACCTAAGGGTTGAAGGACCAAGATAGGAGCTGAGATATTCATCAAATAAGGTAAGTATACTGCTTTCTTTCATCCATTTTTTTGCTAGAAAAGTATAGAAACTCGTTCTACAATTGTAAGAACTCACGGGGCGGTGATCAGAAGCAGTGAGTTCAAGTTATTCAACATATAGTGGACTATTTTGTAGGCGGTATCATGTTGTTGTTGGATTGTGTATTTTTGCTACTGTTTTATGGAGTTTCAGAGGATAAAGGGTATGGATAAACACCACATAAATGCGGGATGGTGGGCTGGTCATTCGTCTTAACATTTTCGGATTGATTGGCACTACTATGGTTGTTGTTTTGTGTATGAAGTGATAGGGGTATGTTGGGCTGTTTTGGGGTATTTTGTGATGGATATAAGGTTGGAAAATGATGTATATATGTTGTTATTATTGTGTTCTTATGTTGTTGGTGTTTTCTCGAATTGGAAGGAAGTAAGGATTATAGGGGAGATGCTGCCCATTTTAATATAAAATAAGCTTGTCGTTCGTTCTGCGATAGTTGTACCTTTTGTAACTTAATGATAGTATTAGTATCGTTCTTGTAGATTAAGGTGCGAAGAGGCGAGTTCAACATGGTTATTGGAAAGATTGTGATAAGGTATGTTAAGGCTTAACCTTTTCTTCATTTTGGCATGATCTCGTAACTACATGCATTTGATAACGAAACATAAAGAGAAGTTTGTACTCTTGAATTGTACATTATCCTAGTCTCATAAGTTACAGTATTCTCCCTTATCAGGACTTTACATTCAGTTAAGTATTGTCTTCTTCCAGTAAAGAGAGCAGGGTGTGTGTGTGTGTGTGTGTGTGTGTGTATATGTATATATATATATATATATATTTACAGTATTTCACCACCATCGACCTATAATCAGTGGGTGACCCTTATTGAGAAACCTCCGATCAGATGGTAAGTTACATACCGAGCCTACTGTGGCCGAGCGCCTATGAGCGAGTCCAAAATGGCTGAGATACCGAGCCTAGTATGGCCGACCGCCTATGAGCGAGCCTACTACGCTCGAGCAGTTACACATACCGAGCCTTATAGTGCCGGACAACTATTTTACTTACTATATTGAGAGAGTTGAGTCTGTATCAGCAGGTAAGTATATCTCTAGATACTCTATGACTCCAGTTACTTTCAGTTATTATATTATCAGTTCATTTTCAGCTTTCAATTATTTTATTGCCTTACATACTCGGTACATTATTTTGTATTGTCGTCCCTTTTCTAGGAGCTGCATTTCATGCATGTAGGCCCAGATAGACAAACGGGTTGACCTCCTCAGTAGGTGTTGTCCGAGTTCAGCTTGATTGGTAAGCTCCACGTCCTTCCGAGTTGCTGGATCCAGGGCTTTGAATACATATTGTGTTTATATATATATATATATATATATATATTATGGGTAGGTCGGGGCCCTGTTCTGACCACAGTACATCCATCAGTAGAGGCTTGTAGACACATCCTGTCAGTTACTGCAGTATGTTGGGCTTGTAGGCCTTGTATGTATATTTTTTTTGGTTTGTTAGCTGTAGCAGTTACGACGGCCTTATCGGCCCAGCTTTATATTGATGTTCAGTCAGAGCTAGTCTTATTTCAGTTTTATATTTTGTTTCACAAATTGTCTTGCAATGTGGCCCTATGGACAAAGTATGACATTGTATGTTAAGAGTCCCTCAGTCTTATGTTGGTACGCTTGGTTAATTGAGGCACCAGGTGCCGGTCTCACCTCCCTAGGTTTGGAGCATGACACTTTTAGTGGTGTACATCTTCTTCCGTTGTATACTCTTTCATATGTATAGTCTCCTAGTGTTTGAGCATCAAAGCATGATATCTCGAACACTGGATCAGCTCCTTACTTTTGGTCCTTTTCCTGAAAAAGGAAATACGTACGGGACTCGGAGGTAATCTTTTAGATGATGACTGCTTAACCCTTTGCCATCAGAAATGTTGTAACCTAGACCGAAAATAATTAAGTATTCCGCGTGTCTTTCGGGTCCAATATCATCATTTGGTACGCGTCAGCTTTTTGCCTATCATTTAAAATGGTTAGTAAAACTTAAATGAACAAAGTAAAATCGAACTTTCATGATACCTGGCCATGGGTATTAACTTCTTTTAGAAGTAATACTTCTTTAAATAGACTACATTCCAATGAGATGGTAACACCTTACCGTCCATAATTTCCAACTAGTACGCTCCCTTTTTAGCAATGTCTTTAACTCTATATGGGCCTTCCAAATTTGGACTCAACTTTCCTGCGTTTGCCGCTCGTGTTGACCGGAACACCTTTTTGAGGATGAAGTCCCCGATTTTGCAATACCTCAAGTTTGCCTTCCTGTTATAGTATCGTTCAATCATCTGCTTTTGAGCCGCCATCCGAATTAATGCTGCTTCTCTTCTTTCTTTCGTCAAATCCAAATTAACTCGTAGCTCTTCTCCATTTGTTGCCTCACTTTTATGTGTGTACGTCATGCTTGGTTCTCCTATCTCCACTCGGATTAGAGCTTCCATTTCGTATACAAGTGAAAATGGGCTTTCTCCCGTGCTAATTTTTGTCGTTGCCCGGTAAGCCCATGACACACCTGGTAGTACTTCTGGTCACTTGTCTTTTGATTATTCCAATCACTTTTTTAAATTGTTGATGATGACCTTATTTGTGGATTCAGCTTGCCCGTAGGCCACTAGGTTGTAAGGTGCAGAAGTAATCCGTGTAATCTTCCAACTTAGAAAAAAGTCAATAACTTTTGCACCTGTGAATTGCGTCCGTTATCACAAACGATCTCCGTTGGAACTCCAAATCGACATATTATATTCCTCCAAATGAAGTCCATAAATTCTTTTTCTCGCACCTGTTTAATGGCACCTGCTTCTAGCCATTTTGAGAAATAATTCGTTAGAATTAATAAAACCGTACCTTTCCCTTAGCTTTTGGCAATGGCCCTACGATATCCATCCCCCATTTCATGAATGGCCATGGTGATATAACTGCATGTAACAATTCCGTCGGTCGATGCATACTATTAGCGTATCCTTGGCATTTATCACACCTTGCTGTAAAGTTTTCTGCTTCCTCTTCCTTCTTTGGCCAATAATATCCCACTCTTATTAGTGTCTTTACCAGCAATCTTCCCTAGGCATGATTTCCACAATGCCCCTCGTGTACTTCTCTCATTACGTATTCTGTTTGTGAAGGTCCGAGGCATCGTGCTAAAAGTCCACCAAACATTTTGCGATATAAATTCCTATGTATTAGGCAATACTGAGCAGCTTTCAACCATAGCAACTAGGATTTCTTTTTATCCTTAGGTAAAATTTCATATTGCAAAAAGTTCACAAATTCGTTTCTTCAATACCAAGTGAAATTATTGAATTTACCTCATTCTTGGTTTGGTCAAGGGCCGAATGAAATAAGTGTACCACAACAGCATTTTCTGCATTTGGTCGCATCAGCGACGGATGCGAGATTTGCCAATGCATCTGCTTCTGCATTTTCCCCTTGGGTATTTGTACGGCTTTCCATGTCTGGAACTACCTAAGCAATTCTCATACCTTTTCGAGGTACTTCTACATGCGTGTTTCTCTTGCCACGTAAGTCCCCTGCATTTGATTGACTACTAGTTGCGAGTCGCTTTTAATCATGATTTTTTCAATACCGAGCTATTGTGCGAGCTCCAAACCTATAATCACAGCTTCATACTCAACCTCATTGTTAGTAATTGGGTAACATTTTATTGCCTGTCTTATGATTTCACCTGAGGGCGGAATTAAGACTATCCCCAAACCTGCTCTTTTAACATTTGAAGAACTGTCAGTAAACAAGGTCCAAGTCCCTGGATTAGCTCCGATAAATATTCGTAGCTTTTTTTCTACTTCAGAAATTAGGCTTGAGCTAAAATATGCTATGAAATCTTCTAACGCCTGAGACTTTATAGCAGTTATAGGTTGATATATATTATTATATTCACTAAGCTCTATAGCCCATTTAGTTTACCTTCCTGATAATTCTTGCTTATGCAATATATTTCTTAGCGGAAAAGAAATTTCAACAGAAATAAGATGACATTGAAAGTAAGGTCGTAGCTTCCTTGATGCCATAATTAAAGCTAAAGCAAGTCTTTCTAGGTGAGGGTACCGTGTCTCAGCATCTAGTAAAGACTTACTAACATAATAAATCAGAGATTGTTTACCTTTGTCTTCACGTAGTAGTACCGCGCTTACCGCCACTTCTGACACAGCAAGGTAGATGAGCAATCTCTCCCCGTCCTTTGGTTATGCTAACATGGGCAGATTTGACAGATACGTTTTTAAGTCTTTCAGAGCTTGTTGACATTCGTCAGTCCATTCAAACTGATTTTGCCTTTTCAATACTGAAAAGCACTTAAAGCACTTCTCCGATGACTTGGATATAAAACTTCCTAGAGCCGCTACCCTACTTGTTAATCTCTGTACTTGTTTGTTGCTCGTGAGTACATCAGGTATTTCTTCAATAGCCTTGATCTGTGTGGGATTGGCTTCAATACCTCTATTAGAAACGAGAAAACCCAAAACTTACCTGAAGCCACGTCGAAAGCACACTTTTCCGGGTTCAACTTCATGTTGTATTTAGAATTTCAAAGGTCTTATCCAAATGTTGAAAATGATCCCCTTCTTGTGTTGACTTGACCAACATATCATCTATGTAGACCTCCATAGTTTATCCCAAGTGTTCTTGAAACATTTTGGTCACCATTCTTTGATATGTTGCTCCAGTATTTTTCAAGCCAAATGGCATGACTTTATAATAATAAGTAGGCATGCTTATCGGGCAGATCGGGCGGATAATTATGCTTAACGATTAGACTTATTGGTTACCGAATTATAAATATAGTAATCCGCTAGCCATCCAATAAGACAACAGGCGGATTTATATCGGATTAATGATTATCGGGCGGTTATCGGGCGGTTTATCGGCTAAACCAAATAGAAGTTTTTTAACAATCCTAGTCTTGTGAATACCAAATGACCAAACCGCATAGTTTACTAGCTTTTATCATTTCAACTTACCATTGAAAATCCTCACTACATACTCAATGAAGACTTGTCATGGAGTACACAAAAAAATCTCTGGAACAACCTTTTTGAATACTTTTAATAAAAAATATGGGTAGGTCCAGCAGATTTCTCCATTTTTCTCCAGCGAACACACCAAAAAATTCCATCTCAACAAATATGGAAACACACAGACAATTAGCAAAATTAGACAATTTCATAAGACTCCCACAATATTCCAATGGAACGGGCGTTACAATAAATTTTATCAGCCACTATTAGGAAATGATTGCGAATTTATTAAACGTACTGTTTCCATTTTCTTGAACTGAAGTAGTCGCCATCATGAAAATTGTACCATATAGTTAAACTAATTTTGGTTGAACAACCGATAACCATTAGGAATAGTGCCAAACTTTCTCCAAGTTTCATTATTCACCGAGTATATTCCAACAATGTAATTGCTATCATTTGCATTAATCACAAGTGTAGCGACCACCTTATAATCTTCAGTAACAGAATCATAGGCAAAACCATATAGTGTTGATTCATAATGACGAATATTAGCACGTCGCAACATGTAACGGTCAGGCTTAGGAATCATTTTGTATTTTTTAATAGCAGGATTCAGTAATACTATTATGTGGCTGTAGATCTGTCACGACCCTAACCCCAAACCCGGTCGTGATGGCGCCTCTCGTGAAGACAAGGCCAGCCAATTTAATCAAAATCTCATTTTAAGTAGTTAATTAACATGAAAACAATATAAGCATGATTTAATAGCCATAATTCGCGGAAATATAGTTAACCATAATAGAAACCATCCCGACACAGCCCAAACCGGGGTGTACAAGTCATAAGCAACTTGGATCCTGATACAAGTCTACTAAATACAATATCCGGCACAACTGTTTGAAGAACATATAAACAATAAGATAAGAAAGATACGGGGCTGCGGATGCCAAAAAGCTACCTCGTAGTCTCTAAATCACCGCCTGGACGGGAGGAGTCAGCACTCAAGAGCGGAACCAACAACGCCTAAATCTGCACACATGGTGCAGGGAGTAATGTGAGTACTCCGACCCAGTGAGTAATAAATATAAAAAAATGAATGAAAGTAAGAAAGCACGTAAAGCACAAGGCATTCTATAATGAAGCAGTAAACCATCATTTGAAAATAGTAAATCAGTGAGAAGTCAAGTAAAATCTCCTTTCAACAGGTAAAACATGTAATTTTTCAGGTAAATAATGTAAAGTAAAAAAAAAAGATAGAGGATCGCCCCTTGGGCTCAGTATCAACAAATCCGCCCCTCGGGCAATATCGCAGAAAAGTACTAGCCCCTCGGGCTCAAATCTCAGAACAATACCAGCCCCTCGGGTTATCACATGGAACATTATCAGCCCCTCGGGCTATCACATAGTACAATATCAGCCCCTCGGGCTATATCTCACATCACAATGGGCACCCGCGCTCACTGGGGGTGTACAAACTCCGGGAGGGGCCCCTTACGGCCCAAGCACAATATCAAGCCACCTCGTGGCATCAAATCTAGGCCCTCGGCCTCATATCAGTCAAGCCACCTCATGGCGTATATAAAGTATCTTAGGCCCTCGGCCTCATTATCCTCACATCTGGCCCTCGGCCGCACTCAGTCAGAAAATCATCACAAGCCCCTCGGGCATAGTAAAACAGTAGTTCTCAGTCCAAAAACATCATTAAAATATTATTTTAAGTCTCAAAACTGGGTAAAAGTGGCTGAGTTGTAAAACAGTGGAAAATAACATGACTGAGTTCAAGTAATAAGTCAAAATAGTGAGGAAACAGTGATAAAAATCCTCGAACGGTTCAAATAATTGGCACGAAGCCCAAATATGGCAATCATCCCAAATCATGATGATAACAAATAAGTTTCAGTCAAATACACGGTAAAAATCATCAATCGGGACGGACCAAGTCACAATCCCCAATAGAAAACGACCCCACGCTCATCATCGAGCGCGTGTCTCACCTCAATATAGCACTACGACGTACAATCCGGGGTTTCAAACCCTCAGAACATCATTTACAATCACTACTCACCTCAAACCGGCTAAATCCCTAGCCCGCGACGCCTTTGCCCCTCGAATTGGCCTCCACGCGTGTCGAATCTATCCAAAATCAGAACGAATACGTCACAATATG
>MCJB01048657.1:23305-54511 GCA_002018475.1 Nicotiana obtusifolia | reverse complement strand
ACTCTTACCAAGCTTTAATTAATATATATTTTTTTACAAATTGTGTAATTATCAAATATGACTTTTTTCTTTTATTAGGTTCATATATCACATATAACAAAAAATTACTCTAATGATATTTTATAAAAGTTACTCATGGATCAATTTGGGCTAAAAATCAATCCAACTTTAGATGGGTTGAGATGGACTAAGTAAAAGAAAATAGACTGAGTTCAACAAACGGGCGGGTCAATGACCGGTCCAACCTTAGGGGGGTTGGGCAGTTCAAATGGGTTTGAGCTCCCTACTATAATAATGACATGTTAAGTTGGTGTTTTCAATTTTGTTGTTTAAGTGATAGGCTCAATGGGTCCAAATGAAACAAAGAACGGACTTGGTCCAGTCCCATATATCTAGTACCCTTTGTCTAGCCCAAATGTTTGGTGCTTTAGCTCAGGGGCCTATCACTGTTCCACTCCATTTAGGTGAGTTTGACTCTGCAAAGTAAAGTTTGGCTAGAGATGGCTAATTGAATAAAATCCTGGGGGATAGCTTAAAGCGATTAGGATAATTATGCAAACCAAATGACCGTAATAAACGTACGATGTGCGTATTTTGAACAATTTTTTATCATTTGAACCATGACTAATATGAATATTTTCACAATAATTTAGCATATTGTCACAAATATTGAGTGTGCATAAGTTCTTGTCAATTGCTATTTTCTACCGAGTCATATGACATTGTAGTAGAATTTATGCGCAGTCTAATAAGCCACCCTTATCTCAACAAGACAGACCTAAAGGTGGAGTCATGATTTTAATTTTATGGTTCTGAATGTTAGAATGACGATTTCAAGTACTAATAACTGAGTTTTAAATTTAATATTTATACATATTTAATAAATTTTTTAATACAAATAAAAATATAATGTTTGAATAAAGCTAGTGGATTGGGTTAAATCCGTACTCAAGTTTCTAGCTTTGCCGTTGGACGGACCTTTAATATTTTTCAACTAAAACTGGTGCATGGACACATTATCCTTACATATTCATGACATCAATAATACTTGTATCAGGGTGAAAATTCGAGCATCCAAAAGCATATATTATATCATTTTCGAACTAGATGGTAACCTCGATCTTATCATGGCACAACAAGTTTCTAACTTTAAGAAAAAAGGTCAATCTTTGAACGGTCAAACGTATGTCATGACTTGATAAAAGATGGAGGTCAAGGCTAGCTCATGGCGTATGCCGCGTCCTAAGGATCCGCAGCATTCACTGACCCATTAGACCTCCAACTTGGTTGCCCATTTACACATTGAGCCAACTCGTAGACTTCACTTATTTTTTTTATTTCTTACCCGGTGTCTAGTATCTTATTGGGGTCCGATAAAATTCGAATTCACGAGTCCCACACTGAGGGAAGGGGGGAAGGGGTTAAAGCACTCCCTAATAGCGACATCATATTCAAGGCTCGAACCCGAAACCTCTGGTTAAAGACGAAGGAGTACTTATTACTACACCACAACCCTTATTGGTATAAACTTTACCTTTCGGACCTAGTATTCTTAGGTTTATCAATAACAAAAGCAAGAGTACTCTCGAGTTCGAGCCTCCTGAGAATAGAAAATATTTCTTCCCATTAGTTGAGTCTTTC
Source organism: Nicotiana obtusifolia (assembly GCA_002018475.1). Lineage (NCBI taxonomy): Eukaryota > Viridiplantae > Streptophyta > Magnoliopsida > Solanales > Solanaceae > Nicotiana > Nicotiana obtusifolia. The sequence continues at coordinate 52,870 of MCJB01048657.1, read as the reverse complement.
GATGTGATTTCGAATTAGTGAAAGTAGCGAGTTTTGAACATTTGATGCATAAAACAAAAAAAGAGAAAAAAGGAATAATCATGAAATATAATATGAATGTAATAAATTAAGTTTATATAGTATTATTATATCTTTCCTTTTTAAAGAGAGAGAACTTTATATTTACTATTATTAGTAAGGACGCGGAGACGCTATGAGCTAGCCTTGATCGCTATCCTTACCAAAACGGGATATGTTTGACCATTCAAAAAGTTGGCATTGTGATATAAAGCCAGAATTTTGTTATGTCATGCTTATTTCAGGGTGACTATCTAGTCTGAAAGCAAAAATTACTTTCAAAAATGTCCCAAGATCTTACTTATTCATAACACGAGTATTACCACCAATTAGGTCTCAATACCACTGTACATATAAATTATCACTGTACATATCGTTCCATTTAAATGCATCTCAATTAAAACCTAATACATCGTTCACATCCCCTTAATTATTAGTTAGATTTTATCATAAATTAATTAATTTTACGTTAGTTATTAACATACTGCAACGCTCATCCTTTATTCGGGTTTAAAAAGATAAAATGTGAGCTTGAGCTCACACAGGTAAAGTTAGTCTTAATATTGAAGTTAAGACGATGTATTAATTTGCTCCATTTTCTTTAAAATTAGTAGTGAAATTCTGTTCCAATAGAGATAAGGATGGTATATATGTTTGTTAGCTAGCTTATAATCACTATGTCGTCGTCTAATGAGTAATGCAGCAGCAAGTTAAATATAGTAATAGTAGTAGCTAAATCACACTAGCCGATTTAGTTGAATATTTCTACTCAGAATTTATTGCAAATTCACGTAAATTTTAGTTGAATGTTTCTTTCTCTGAGTTCAACAAAGATCTTTCGCATTATAGCTAGGCCTTCAGCAGATTGAAAATACTCAGTCGTTCAATAGAAAAATAGTGGATCATAAGTGGTTTTTCTCAGCTCATTTAATGGCATCAGCAGGGGACAAGATATAATTTTTTTACTTTTATAAATTTACTGACTTCAGTAGAATAAAATAACGCGATCTCAAGTTAATTTTAACTAGCTCTTCCCTAAATATTATGCTTTAATTTAGTCCATTTTTATCCTACCATTCTCAGCATTAGCAAGGGTGTTTAAATTAAAAAAATCTATGTAGTTTGGTTTAGATATTTTTATTACGATTTATAAATAAATAATCACCAATAACCTCAAAAAAAAGGTAAATGAAAAATATAGAAAAGAGTTGCCATTTGGACACAGGTTACTGTCAAAGCATTTAAGGGTCAACTTGGTCATGCTGTAAATTATAATTTATAAATTTGTCAACTAAATTTATGGATCAAAGAAATAAGGCAATCCTTGGATAAGGTCAATCTCTGTTATATATGGATAATCAACTCATAATATATTTTTGAAGTATAGCCAAAATTGTGGTGGGATGGATAGAAACTCTCCACCCTTAACTAGATGTCGCGGGTTCGATCCTAAAAAAGAAAGAAAGCCTACTAATAAAAAGCGCTTCCTCCCTAATAGACCTTATGCGAAACGAACATAACAGATTATAGTCAGGCCCTAATGCGAATACGAGATTGTTGCTCCCTAACGCACTTGCAAGTATACGCGGTCGACAAGTAATATAGGATTTTGAGTCCAGGTTATCGTACCCACAGGGACTTAATTCAACTACTTACTAACGGACTAATATTGTTATTTAAGCAAGCAGAATTTGAGTTCAATATCTTGATTATTCTAAACTACACCTCTAAATTATAACTAAATTATCAAAGAACAAATTAAGTGTTGTTTAATCAATGGAAACAAATATTCCATGGTTGTGATTATTTCACCAATCCTATTGTGTTCTAATTAATTTTCCGTTCATATAATTCACTTATGGTTGTTAATTATTGATAAACATTCTCATAGCCTTCTTCCGAAGTACTATTCGCCTATTCTTAATAAATTAACACCTATATTCCTATGAAATTAATCTATCAAGAACGCAATAAAAACACGATATTCAATTAAGCATGGTGATTAAGTATATTCCTATCCTAACCACGAATCCGCCCCCCTTAAAAGGTTAAGAACATGCTTTCTTCAATTCTTCTCTAATCTAAACATAGTTTTCCCAAGCATAGCATAGATAGTTGATAGAACCTAATTGATGGCCAAACAATTAAACATAGAATTGAAGAAACAACCATATAATCATGAATTATAATCAAGAAATCGTTAACTTCGAACAACAATATTCATGAGTAATCACAATCCCAGAACAAGGGGTGATTAGCCACTCATGATTAAAGAAATCCAAATAAGGAGTATTGAATAAACTATAAAAATACCAGAAAAAGATGAAGAACTGAGGATCGATGCTTCCGTGCGATGTTCCGTTGTGTTTTTGCCTGCCAAATCACGTTCTATCGGTTCCTCTTGGGTTTGGATGTGTTTATATAGGTGTTGGGAAGGGGTAGAGTCGAAAATAGTAGACTTCTAGACGGAATAGGAGAGCTCCCAACGTCGGCGCCCTGGCTGGCGCCAGGCGCCCACCAGGGCGCTGCTTCCAGTGGCCTCTTCTAAACATAATGCCTCCAGCGCCACAGGTGGCGCCAGGCGCTGCCTGTGGCGCCCAATGCTCCTTCGCCCGCTTTTGTCTCGTTTTGGCTGACTTCTTGCTCGTTTCACCCCCAATTGCTCCCGACTCATTCCTTCACATAAAAATACTTTAATTTAACATGAATCGTAGCAATTAACATCCCAATTTCATAAAACAAAAGCCAAATATGAGGTAATTTACTTAGAAATATATATCTTTTACACCAAACATCAACACCCCACACTTAGACTCTTGCTCGCCCTCGAGCAATGGGATTATTTACCAACTTTCCAACTACATCCACTTAATATCATCACGAAGCATTCGACCTTTCAATCAAATCACACTTTTGAACACAATCAACACTAGCAAGTAAGCATGAACACACAATTAATACATATTCTTCCCGTAAAGTCTACTCAAGCATAATACTTCAATATCATTCAACAACCCAAATGTCACCACCCAACCTCAAGAGCCGACTCGCAACCATTAAGCAATCTCAATACATACACTTTCCTAACAAGATAATTTATAACATTACCAATCGTTCATGAAATCATGTACCCTTACCACAATCCGAAGAGTGAACATAGATTAATAATATCACACAATTTGAACAAAATGCCCTCACTCTCACAAAGAACTCATATGCTTCCCGTAATAGTACTATAGGCTTGCCCGTAGTGTAGATCTCTACTAATTGAGTTAGTCAAATCTAAGATCAACTAGGGCTTTTAAGGTTGTAATGTAGGCTAGGGGACGGGTAGGATATATTTAGTAATAGTGGCTAGTCCTCCTAAGCACTTAATACACTACAATCACAATTCAAACACTTTTCTTTTTTCAATTACTTCACTTGTCTCATATACACAGCCTCCCCCTTTTTCTTTCCAATTAAGCACTCTTATCATTTTACTAGCACAAATCAATAGGAGGTGTTTTCTATATATTCTTCACTAACATTTTTCTTTCTTTCTTTCTTTCTCTTTCTTCTCTTTTTTCTCTTTTTCGTTTTTTTTCTTTCTCTTTTTTTTTTCACACTCCATATAATTACTCATCAACTAGTGACTCTCAATTTCATCTTCAGTGCACCGACAAGTCCTTCCACGAGTCCCCTCATAATCAAGACAATTCTCAAAGTCTACCCTTACTTCTTTTAGCGAGTAAGTGCCTTAGGAGATAAAGGTTCAAATAAGGTTTAATTCAAGAACAAAATAAGGGAATGGCTTGTAATGTAGGTACCAAAGAAAAAGGTCTATAAGCTCAAAGGGGCTAGCAACGGACAATTTTATATTCGATGTGACAGGCACATCCGTAATCAAACAAGAAAATACCTATATCATTTCTTAGATTAGCCCAACTTACAATTTTGCTTCAATTAACACACGGGGGCAAGTTCTAGACTATACAGGATAGCACAGAGAATAAAAAATAAAACCTCACTCACACAATGCACATGACTCAATCACGACGGTTCTGTTCAAATTTCAAGTCAAGCAAGAATACATAATTGAGACAATTAAGCAGTATTTACACTATATAGTATACAAGTCAACAACTGAGGAGGGGTGTCACAAATTGGGCGGTTTTCTTGTTTTCTTAGGCTTACAATTCAACTAAATGGGAAAATAGATCATGTGTCCTAGCCTATTGTACCAGCATCAACTATGTCAAGAAGTATTACAACATAACTCAGTTCTTTCTAAAATAGTCCTAAAAAGAAATTAATTCGCCCGGTTCGAGCTACATCCTTGAAAAAGAACCGGTGCCTTAAGAAAAATCAAGGAATATTACCTAACTATCCTATAAATAAAACAAAATCTTTTTGTTGTTTTTAATCAAATTTTATCCCTCAAGAAAAAGATCCATCATCGGAAAAAATCTGAAATATTTTCAAAAATTGTTGGTTTATACATTAAAAATTAGTTTATACACTAAAGAATAACAATACAACTATTAAAAAGACCAAAATAAAACTAAATCATACGTGATATATATACATTCACAGACTCACAACACATGTATATCCCCACCTCACACTTAAACAATGCATCGCCCTCGATGCATGCAAACATGTAAAACAGAGCAGGGCGAGAAGAAAACTCCCTGTTTGCGCTTTTTTTTAGGTTACCGGCGAGATGGTGGAGGAGGTTCCAATGCTTGTACCTTTGCTAATGTTGTCACGGGCCATATTATCTTGCAACACAAGTAAACAGGAATGTGAGCAATGTTCAAAGCATATGCCACAGGTTGGCATGCAAGTCGTCACATGACCCCAAACTTAAAATCGAAGCATAAGTACAAGTGCTGAGCCATAGTATCCCGACCCCACACTTAAAATCGTGGAACATTCTACCTGCAGCGCCCCAGGCAGCGCCGGGAGCTGGCCTGGGCGCTACTTTCCGAAACTTCCAAAATATTTTTTTTTCCCTGGTTTAGTACTAACAATGATAACAAACAAAACTATTAAGAGAACCAAAATAATACTAATATTACACTAAAAGAAATAAATTAAAACGAGTAAAATGCATAATCTCAAGTTACAAAACACACAATTTTCACAAACATACAACACCAGCACAGGTAGTAGTTGGCCTACCCCACACTTAAAGAATGCATAGTCCTCGATGCATTTAAAATATTTAAAGCAAAGTAGGGTGAGAAGAAACTCCCTGTCAGTCCGTGCCGGTCTCCTCGGAATCCAGCTCAAAAGGCACCATCGCCATTGGCCTGGTTGCGCCATCGTCATCATCCCCCTCGGTGTCCGAGCCCTGAACTGTGTTGGCGTCCTCTGATGGATGCACAAGGCTGTCAGGTGCAATCCCTAACATCTCTTTGGAAGCGCTGGATAGATCATCTCGCAGGTGCATGCGCTCTTCATCAGTGATGCCGGTTCGACTCATGAGCAAATTGATAGCGTTATACATGTACTTGTTGAAGTTCTCTTCACGCTCCAATAGAGCCGCGGGGGTGAGCTTGGCCAACGTTTCCATGACGGCGGTGATATCCATTAGCCCTGCTGGTGCCTCCACAACCTCGTCGTGCCCAGGATACTTAGGCACTCCCAAAAATCGCATGTACTGCGTCAGAAGGTTGCCGAAAAACAACCGCTGAATCTGCCGCCCGAATCTGGTGCGGGCCATTTCGTTGAGCATAATCTCAGCGATGTTGATAGGTCGGCCGGTCATGAGTGAGAAGATGAGACACACTCTCGCTCGAGTGCAGTCACTGCTGTGTTCGGCAGGCATCAGTCTAGCTTGCACAAAGTTCTGCCATACCTTGGCAGTGTTGTTGAAGTCTGCCCTCACCATAGAGAGATGAATGTTCCCCTGCTTCCTCAGCCACATAGCATTTGAATCGATGCCACACAATGTGTGCCGTATCAGCTCATATGGAGGACTCTTAATGAGGCTCTGCAGTCTCTATGGATCGGCATTTTCAACCCCAAGATAATCAGACAAGTCTTCTCTACCCATTAGCACATCAATCCCTCGAACATGGGAGGTAGCTCTGTGATGGTTCCAGTTAGCTTAGAGTTCACGGACCAAACTCAGATTGGCGGGCCCCGGGCAGTCCAAAAATTTCTCCATCCGTGAGATGCGCAGTCTGGCGAGTACGTCTGGGAACCGCCTTTCTAAAGCAGTTGTGTTAATTCCCATATCTAACACATAGCGCCCAGTTGGCATGAAGTTCCGATACCACACAGCAGCAGCATCGTTAACCAAATCTAATCGAGGACGAGGCCTGGGTGGGACTCGCTGCGACCCCTCGTCCACCTGCTTTCCCTTGGACTGTGTCAAGGAGCCTTCTCCCTGTCTTTGCTTCTTTGGAACCGGCGAAGTAGCGGAGGCTTTTCCAAGACCTTTCCCTTTTGTAACATCCTCACGGGCCATAATGTCCTGCAACACGAGCAAATATGAAAGTGAGTAAAGTGTAATACATATACCGTAAGTATAACGTCATTAAAGGACCCCACACTTAAACTCTAAGCGTAGAAGCAGGGGTTGGAATACAAACTGCGGGTACTCAAGACTTCCCCATGTGGCAAAAATAAATAGTGATCATGGCGACGTGAATAAGCGATAACGACAACGAAAGGTGAAAGCTCGGCACTTTCTATGCTAATGCTAGAATATACATACATTAAGCTATCTTACACAATTATACAACATACATATCCAAGAGTAATGGCGTAAGAAGATTTGAGGCATCAAATTCCTATCCCTCAACTAGTAAACGTCCCCCCCCCCCCCCNACTCTCGCTCGAGTGCAGTCACTGCTGTGTTCGGCAGGCATCAGTCTAGCTTGCACAAAGTTCTGCCATACCTTGGCAGTGTTGTTGAAGTCTGCCCTCACCATAGAGAGATGAATGTTCCCCTGCTTCCTCAGCCACATAGCATTTGAATCGATGCCACACAATGTGTGCCGTATCAGCTCATATGGAGGACTCTTAATGAGGCTCTGCAGTCTCTATGGATCGGCATTTTCAACCCCAAGATAATCAGACAAGTCTTCTCTACACATTAGCACATCAATCCCTCGAACATGGGAGGTAGCTCTGTGATGGTTCCAGTTAGCTTAGAGTTCACGGACCAAACTCAGATTGGCGGGCCCCGGGCAGTCCAAAAATTTCTCCATCCGTGAGATGCGCAGTCTGGCGAGTACGTCTGGGAACCGCCTTTCTAAAGCAGTTGTGTTAATTCCCATCTCTGACACATAGTGCCTAGTTGGCACGAAGTTCCGATGCCACACAGCAGCAGCATCGTTAACCAACTCTAATCGAGGACGAGGCTGGGTGGGACTCGCTGCGACCCCTCGTCCACCTGCTTTCCCTTGGACTGTCTTGAGGAGCCCTCTCCCTGTCTTTGCTTTTTTGGAACCGGTGAAGTAGCAGAGGCTTTTCCAAGACCTTTCCCTTTTGTAACATCATCATGGGCCATAATGTCCTGAGGAATGAAGATCAGAGAGAAAGAAAATCTGAAATTGTTAGTGAGGAAGAAGAAAAAGAATGTGGAAGGGGTTTTTTTTTTTTTTTTTTTTTTTTTGTTCTGTTTTGTGTTGTGGAGTGTTAAAATGGGTCCATGGGTCGGGTTACCGGGTATGGGTCAAAATTATAAAATAAAAAGAAAAATAGAACACTTACCTGTCACCCCCCAGTCGGCGCCTAGCGCCCTTCCTGGCGCTGGGGGTTCTTGAGCATACTGCCTGGGGCGCCACAGGCAGCGCTGGGCGCTGGCCTGGGCGCTGATTTCCGCTACTTTTTTTATTTATTTTATATGTCTTTCAACATTACATCTAATAATTTTACACCTATACATCAATTGTATTCCCCTATCTAGTCTAAAAGAATAAATCAAGAAGTTAAACTAAGAAAATGATAACAATTGGGTTGCCTCCCAACAAGCGCCTGATTTAACGTCGCGACACAACTAAGATTCGTCCTATTAATCTGGCTTGATTTTGAACCTTCGAGCTTTCTCAACAGATGGCCTGAGATGGGTCAGAGCGACAGGCCTTTCCAACTCCTCTGCTTTTCTGAACCCGGGGACGTAATTGCCGGAAATATCCAGTACTTTCTTAATTTCTTCCATTGTTCCATCTTTACTCTTTTCCACCTCCCCAGTCAATGCTCGTTCAATAGGATCAACTGGGCTCATATGTGACACTAATGACGTAGAATTACTCTCTACCACAGAGATCATTAATAATTCTTCATAGTGAGTTGGCAATCTGAGTGCTTTATAAACTTTGAACACCTCCTCTTGGTCACCTACTCTCATTGTCATTTTACCTTCGCAGACATCAATAATGGCGCGGCCGGTGGCTAAGAAAGGACTCCCCAAAATAAATGGGACGTCCTGATATGGCTCGTAATCTAGGATGATGAAGTCAGCAGGGAATATGAATGAGCTAACTTGGACCAGTACGTCTTCAATCACTCCCTCCGGATGAGCCAGGGAGCGATCAGCCAGCTGTAAGGTAACTGTTGTTGGGCGTGGGTCACCCAACCCCAACTGTTTAAATACTGAGAGCGGCATCAAGTTTATACTTGCTCCAAGATCACATAGAGCTCGTCCTACTGCATGTTTCCCAATAGAAATTTGGATGGTGAAGCTACCTGGATCCTTCAATTTCTGTGGTAGCTTGCCTTGGATTCTGGAACTACACTCCTCGGTGAGTGCCACTGTCTCAAACTCAGTCAATCTCCGTTTATTGGCCACAATATCCTTGATATACTTTGCATATTTAGGCACTTCTTGCAATATATCGACCAACGGAATGTTGATTTGTACCTGCTTCAAAATGTCAAGGAACTTTTTGTACGCCTCATTATCCCTCAATTTTTGTAATCTCTGTGGAAATGGAGGTGGTGGCCTTGCAACCAGTTGTGGGGGTTTCTTAGCTCCTGCCTCTTCAGCCGGCTTCTCAATTTCCTTAGCTTTCTCTGTTGTTGCCTCTATGGTGATCGGCTTTTCATTAAAGGTCACCTATTTCTTCTTTTTAGATTCTACCTCTTCCAGTTGTCGCCCGTTTCTCAATGATACAGCATTAAGTGCCGCCCTTGGGTTTGCTTCAGTATCACTGGGTAGAGCTCCAGCTGGTCTAGTATTTTGAGCCCCGGCCAGCTGTCCCAATTGGCGCTCCAGATTCCTCACTGTTGTGGTGAGGGTTTGGTATTCTGTTCTGAACTGTTTATTGTCTTGCACCAGCTGCTTCAACAACTCATTTGTATTATCATCTGCCTGTTGAGGTTGCCTTTGCGGTTGATTATAATTCCCTTGCGGTCTAACAGGATTCTGCTGCTGTTGATGTCCACCCCATGAAAAGTTGGGATGATTCCTCCAATTCGGATTGTAGGTGTTCCCATATTGGGTATTTTGATTCAATGACCCCCTGTTTTGTTGTCCCACATAATATATAGATTCCGGATTTGTGGGGCACATGTCACTTATATGGTTGTCACCACACATCTCACAGCACAACGGCATCTGTTGGACCTGCTGTCTTGGTTGAACCTGCTGCATCGTCATTCTGTTCATGTGATTGGCCAGTTTTGCCATCTCTGCTCTCATAGCTGCCAGGTCATCCAGTTCGATCAACCCAGCTCCCTTTGGTTTAATTTCTCTACGTGAGTCACCGTCCCCTTGCCAATTATGATCATTGGCCGTGAAATTGTTAGGAGTTGGATTTCACTATAGGGCTTGGCCATGCAACTGCCCCCACAAGCTGAGTCGAGGTTCATTTTTGAAGCTTCATCTAGCCCATCAACAAAAGTATGTCCCAGGACTTTATCCGTCTGGCAATGATATAGAAAACCCCTAAGCAGCTTCTTATATCTTTCCTATGCTTGCCGAAGAGTTTCTCCTTCACGTTGTTCGAATCCCAGAATCTGGCTTCTTAGTGACTTTGTCTTTTTGGTTGGAAAGAATTTAATTAGGAATTTTCTGGCCAGGTCATCCCATGTGTAGATAGAATTTGCAGGCTCCTTTTGCAGCTATTCCTTTGCTTCCCCCAATAGTGAAAAGGGAAACAATGTCAACCTTACATAATCTTTGGAAACGTTTGGATAATTATAAGTATCCGTGATTTCCAAAAAATTCTGAATATGTCTCTGTGGATCTTCATGGGACAGTCCCACATACTGCCCTGTAGATTGGATCAGCCGCACCATATATTGTTTTAGTTCGAAGTGCCCCGTGATTTCAGGTTTTACAATTGCCTGAGTCATGTTGGCAAGATTGGGTCTTGCAGCTTCAATCACCGCTCGTTCCGCATTACCCGCCATCTCAATTGGCTGTGGTTGAACGACAATGTCCAACTCTCTGTTAATTCTAGTTCTGGCTTCTATCTCCCTCCTTACTCTGTGTAGTTTTCGTTCAATTTCTGGATTAAAAGGAAGAAGGTTGTTTGCGCTTCTACTCCTCCGCATTCAATAGAAGAGCCTGTGTGTGCAAACAACGTAAGCCGATAAGTAAAACTTGAACAAATAACAAAATATAAGCTTAAGTCGGTAAAGTAGCAGATTTTTAAGTCCCCGGCAACGGCGCCAAAAACTTGTTACTTCCTAACGCACACGCAAGTATACGCGGTCGACAAGTAATATAGGATTTTGAGTCCAGGTTATCGTACCCACAAGGACTTAATTCAACTACTTACTAACGGACTAATATTGTTATTTAAGCAAGCAAAATTCGAGTTCAATATCTTGATTATTCTAAACTACAACTCTAAATTATAACTAGATTATCAAAGAACAAATTAAGTGTTGTTTAATCAATAGAAACAAATATTCCAGGGTTGTGATTATTTCACCAATCCTATTGTGTTCTAATTAACTTTAATTTAACATGAATCGTAGCAATTAACATCCCAATTTCATAAAACAAAAGCCAAATATGAGGTGATTTACTTAGAAATATATATCTTTTACACAGGTTACTGTCAAAGCATTTAATAGTTCACTTGGTCATGCCGTAAATTATAATTTATAAATTTATCAACTAAATTTATGGATCAAAGAAATAAGGCAATCCTTAGTTAAGGTCAATGTCTGTTATATATGGATAATCAACTCATAATATATTTTTGAAGTATAGCCAGAATTGTGGTGGGATGGATAGAAACTCTCCACCCTTAACTAGATGTCGCGGGTTCGATCCTAAAAAAGAAAGAAAGCCTACTAATAAAAAGCGCTTCCTCCCTAATAGACCTTATGCAGAACGAACATAACATATTAGTCGGGCCCTAATACGAATACGAGATATCCGTGAGAAAACCAAAAAAAAAAGATTCCTAAACTAGTAGGTCCACTCATTTTCAAGTTGAGCAAAATCATAAGAATGTGATATGGTCATAATAGTTATAATCATCGTGTCTGTCAATTCCTGATAATCATTAATTCTAACAAAATTAATAATAATTTTAAAATATATTAAAGTAGGACTTTTTCTTCTTTAAGGGAAAGGAAAAGTTGTTATATAAAGGGGGCATAGCTTGCCTCATATCTTCACACACAAACTTCCCATAATGGCTCTTCTTTTAGTACTCTCCATATATATATTTCTCATCTTTCTTTCTTACAAACTCTACCACCGGCTCACGGCCAAGCTGCCGCCGGGTCCATGGCCGTGGCCAGTCATCGGAAACCTCTTTTGCATAACGCCGGTAAGGTTCCGATGCTTTGCTGAATGGGCCCAAGTTTATGGGCCCATCTTTTCATTTTACCTTGGTTCACAGCTAAATGTGGTGGTGGATAATGCAGAACTAGCTAAAGAAGTTCTGAAAGATAATGACCAAACTTTGGCCAATAGGTTTAGAACTAAGCCTCTTGAAAATGTTAGTAAAAATGGGATGGATTTGATTTGGGCTGATTATGGGCCTCATTATGTGAAAGTAAGGAAGCTCTGTAATCTTGAGCTTTTTACTCCTAAAAGACTTGAAGCTCTTCGACCTATTAGAGAAGATGAAGTTATTGCCATGGTTGAAAACATCTTCAGAGACTCTACTAAGCCTTGTAAGTTTTTCACTTATACTTTTTACTGTTTCTGTCCATTTTTGTGGTAAATCTTGAAATTTCCTCATTGTTTGCTTCATATCGTGGAATTAAATATTGTTTTGCTGAAATTTGATAGCAACTCTTATTTAGACGATGCAAATTAATCTTGAATCAACTAAAATATTGGTACATGTTAAAGGGCAATAATCTCTCTATGGCCAATTGGCCATGCGACATATAAAAAGTTTGAGTACATAATTCCATGACAAATCCAACAAAAGGAAAAAAAACAGAAGAAAAAACGTACGGCTAAACAGTTGTTTGATAGCAATTAAAGTCCTTTTATATAAATAATGATTAAATGGAATGTAGTTAAGATCTTTTTTTTGGGGGCAGAAGCACTACAATTCCACGCAAAAAGTTTTTATTTTTTATTCCAGTCAAAATGAGATAGATATCGCCCTAACATAGCACAAGCTTCTTTTTTAAAGAATTTTTTTTTTCTAACTAATCCAAAAAGGAAGCAATATAATAATCTATATTAATCAAAGAGAGTGAGTGATCTCTCTTCTGACTGTGCGTGTGTTAATTATAGGCTTATATATATGATACTATGGTTAGAAAGTGAAAATTCCAATGATGTCCAAGTACATTTATAGATAGATTGAATATTTTAAAATGAGATTTAACAGGATCACAATTCTCAAATAGTGACGACTATAATAACATCATGAATTTAAGTTATATCTAACTTTTTCTTTATAATATGCAATTTAACAGGCAGGTTCTAATTATGTTTCTCATATTACCGTCAACTTAGAATATATGTGCAAAACTTAGCAATTGTTATAGGTTAGTTTTACCTGACGGTGTAAATAATGTATATATAGAGACGAATGTATTAGTTGCTCCGCTCGTACGTATGGGCAAAATCAAAGGATAGTGTTAGCATGGGGTACCAATTGACATGATCATAACAAGTATCATTCTTTAGCATGTGGTGTTTGCTTTTAAATGTAAAAAAGGTGTCATTTGTCAATTTTAGAATGACGAACAAGAAAATAGTATGACATAGAGCATTTATTAAGTAGAAAATGAACATGAGCGATGGCGAGCTATCTGACTAAAAAAGATGGTTTGAGATGAGCCCTTTTCTCTTAATAGACTTGCTCATGTAAGAGAAAAGGGTAGAAAAGAGTGTATGCTGAGTACTCTTGAATGATAGCCCCAAAAAGTTGCTGTTTTGGAGGAGAACATTGATCCAACTTTGAATAGTGAAATCCTCCACTTGTTCACCTCATCTTTAAACTCGTTCATCTTTTCTGACTTCTTCCTGATTTCCCTCAATCCCGATATGGGTATATATTTTCCATAATATTAAAGAATAGGAAGGTTGTATAATATCGTTTTTCATTTTATGGAAAAATAAAGACAATAGTAACACTATAATGGAAAAGAAAGATTGTATAATGATGTCGCTTTCAAGTTTTTAACACTTTTCTTATTTACAAGATAGGACATATATACTTTTAGATCCAACGGTTTTGATTATTTATTTCTCTGAGGTGTAGGATAAAGAATGAAGATATATCTGATCTCGTATCACAAGTTACAATTTGAATAGAGGAAAATAATATTATAAAAATTTATTTATTTTTTAATTATTGATCTATTGCGAACATGATCATATAACTAAAAGAATATTTATAATGGATCGTAAAACTGATCTCCTATAAGAATGTATTTAAGACTTGTGCCACCTATATTTTCTTCTTTAGCATATGTAATACAACGAGCAATAGCTAAATGAGGGAATTAAAGGAGAATTCATTAATTTCAATGTGATATATTTGTTAATCCCAACAAGTGAAAATGCTTAAAGAAATCCACAATAACAAAACATGAATAGTTTGACTAATTAGTTGTGTAATGTGTGGATTAAAATGTTGATAGGGCCTTTAGCGGTCCTTTTCGTGTTAGGTGGTCTTGCTATAAGTACAGAATTTAAGCTCATCTTTAAGCGTTCTTGATTAGATAGTGATAGCTTCTTCCTTTTGTTAATTGTTTATTCGAACATCTGAGAATTAGATTATGGTTAATATATCTCTAAATGCAACAACCGAATCCTCCAGGCTTCAACAAATAATTATATATAGGGATTATGAGTTTAAGTTATGTATATTGATGACATAAAAATATTTATATAATCATGTGATCTAAAGAGTAGTTATAAATAACTCTATTTAATATGTATTCATCAGTAACCTGCAATAAATAATAAGAAACTTGCTATAATAGAATAAATATTATTATTACATTGTCAATGCATATATCTTAAATCCTTTATATATATATATATATATATATATATATATATCACTGATGTAAAATATTTACAATCAGATGAATAACTCTATTTAGTATTCATTAGTAACCTACAATAAATAATAAGAAATTTGCTATAATAGAATAATTATTAATATTACATCATCAGTACATATATCTTAAATCCTTTTAGTACTATCAGCGCATCGAGCTAATTAAACTCGTACGTTATATGTGTATGTGTGCAGGCAATGTTAGTAAAACCTTGATGTTGAGGAACTACTTGGGATCAGTAGCATTCAACAACATAACAAGACTAACATTTGGGAAGAGATTTATGAACTCAGAAGGTGAAATTGATGAGCAAGGTGAAGAGCTCAAAGCCATAGTCTCTAATGGGATAAAGATTGGAGGAAAGCTTAATTTGGGAGAGTTTGTTCCATGGCTGCGTTGGGTTTTTAAGGATGATAATGAAGCTCTCCAGGCTCAAGACAGGCGTTTGGAAAATTTTACAAGAATTATAATGGAAGAACACACTATTGCTAGGAAGAAAACTGGGGAAACCAAACACCATTTTCTTGATGCTTTGCTTACCCTTCAGAAGCAGTATCATCTTAGTGATGACACCCTTATTGGCCTTCTTTGGGTAAGTTTACTAATTTGTTTTTTAAATATTTCATACTAATAAACACGGATCTAAAAATAGAATTTTATCTCTTTCTACAACAACCTTAAGTAAATACAATAATTACTCGATTCATCGTTAAGTATTTATCGATATTTAGTGTGCAAAAGCTAATGTGTTTTCGTGAACCTATACGTTGCACATTAATTAAATCAGCCTCTAGATATTATTAATAAAGTTAACTTCTATATATATGCTGATACTGTTAGAAAATATTTACACTTCCTGGTCAACGAAAAAAAACTACTGTAAATTTTTCATGATCGTTGGAATCAATAGCCTCGAGACAGTGGCGGAGCTAAGATTTTCATTAAAGGGAGTGAAAATATAAAAAAATAAACTCACCAAAAAATAAAAGGGTGTCATTATATAGTATATATACATATTTTAAAAAATAATTACCGAACTAAACAATTGTAATTTCCAACGAAGGGGTGTTGGCTGATACTCCTTTGGATGCATGTGGCTCCGTCACTTGAGGCAGGTAATATTATAACATGCCTTGATATAGAGTAAAAAAAATTACATTGCAATATATTAGTAAGGGATCTTGACATCAGGGGCGGATCCACGTTCCGAGTACCGGGTGCTGAAGCACCCGTTAACCCCGACGCAAACTCTGTATAATTATATAGAAAATACAGGGAATACTGTTATAAAGAACTATGATGCACCCATTAAACAAAAAATCTTCTGGGTGCTTTGGTTAAGAGGTGAGAATAGAGTGTATGAATATGAAGTGGTCAAGGGATCGATTCTTGCATGAACTAATTTTTTTATATAGCCAGAGAGTGAGCACCCACGACCTTAAAATCCTGGATCCGCCACTGCTTGACATCAATATAGCGGATTTTTTATTTTAAGAACTATATTTGCAATTTAAACAAAGTTTGCTGAGGATAAAAGTTATAAATTTTTATCCTTTAGGTAAATGTCTGTAGGCCAACAAGTGATGCGAAAGTGGAGTGCTTTTCTTTTTTTTTCTTTTTTTTTTTTTCGCATACAGGTTTTATTTTTCTACAATTGGAATTATAGACTCATATCACTAAGTGTTGTGAATCAAAATATTTGCAGGATATGATAACAGCAGGGATGGACACAGTAGCTATTACAGTTGAATGGGCTATGGCAGAACTAGTAAAGAATCCAAGGGTTCAGCAAAAGGTCCAAGACGAGCTAGACCGGGTTATCGGGTCAAATCGGATCGTAAACGAATCGGATATCTCCAAACTCTCTTATCTACAATATGTAGTTAAAGAATCACTAAGGTTGCATCCACCAACTCCCCTAATGCTACCTCATATGGCAAGTAACAATGTCAAAGTGGGAGGTTACAACATTCCTAAAGATTCAATTGTACATGTTAATGTTTGGTCCTTAGGTCGTGATCCAACAATTTGGAAAGATCCTTTGCAATTTTGGCCAGAAAGATTTGTAAAAGAGGATGTTGACATGAAGGGACATGACTATAGGTTACTGCCTTTTGGTGCTGGAAGACGTATATGTCCAGGTATGAATCTTGTCATAAATTTGGTTGAAATTTGAAAAAGAGTTTTTGAAGTTGGGTTGAAAAGTAATTTTTGAAAGTTGAAATCGTGTTTGGACATACGTTTTATTTGAAAAAAATTAAAGTTTTGTGAGTGAAACAAAAAATTTCAGCAAAAACTGCCCTAAACCAGTTTTTGATAATTTGAATTTTTTTTTTTCAAATTTTCACCCAATGTCTGCAATTTTTTTTTCAAAAAAGAAAAAGCAGTTAAAATTATGGCCAAACGGGAGCTTTGATTACGTCAATGTTGAATTCTCTATTTTTTTGTGTATATATTTCTTTATATTTTGATTTCCCTTAGTGAAAATTTTGATTGTGCTACTGCAGGCATGAATCTTGCCATTAATTTGGTCACGTCTATGTTAGCACATTTGTTGCACCAGTTTACTTGGTCTTTGCCTCCTGGTGTTAAGCTTGAAGATGTTGAAATGTTGGAGAGTCCTGGTACAGTCACCTGCATGCAAACTCCATTACAAGTTGTTCCTACTCCTAGGTTATCTCTACACTTGTATACACATATAAGCCAATGAATACGTAACATTTTTTTAATTTAAATGACTCGGGCGTAGTATTTGCATGTACTTTTATTTATAAATTCTGAAGAAGAAAAATACAAGGAGGGTACTCAAACATAACCTTACTACTGATCTATGTGACATCTTTTGTTTTTCCACTATTTCATTTTCTTTTTTCTTATTTTCTTGGTTCGATAACATGGTTACTTGAATCTTTGTGAAGTTTTCTAAGACATTAATAAAATTATGTATTGTTTTTTTACTAATGAAATTTCAATGTCTTTATAATGTGATTGAACTTCAAAAACTCTTTTTTCCTCAAAAACGCACAAAATATTTTAGCCTATTTTAATGTTCCATAAGGGTAAAATTGCAAGAAATACTAGTATTACAATTAGCTCAAGGTTTGTGACACTACTGCTTAAGAAGAACACGAAGAAGAACATAGTTGAATGATGATAGAATACACATATTGCTAATAAGTAGCATATGGTTCACATTGAACCCGATTAAACAATACATCAATTGCAACATGCTTAATGCAAAGATTATTAACTTATATCAATTTAAGAAATAGGAATCAAGAACTGAATTAATTTTAGTATGAATGGCAAAGCAAGAACCAAAGAAGGCAGAGAAACAGTAGCACATCAAAACCATCTTTGTTTTATCCCCAAAAAGTAACGCAAACCCTAATATGCAGTTAGAATGATACACGATATTTTCATCGAAACCCAAAAGATACACCTAATAAGCAGTTTAAATCAATCCAAAGTATCAAGAGTAAGAGAAAGAAGATTAATAGTCATAAGCATTCAAACGCTTTCCAATCTCAAAAGAAATAGAAGCATCAACGCAAGCATACTGCACCTGATCCCGTGCTATGCACGATCAATTAGATTCTAACGATGCTTAAAAAGTTACCACACTTTGCTTGATCTGAAATTTGATGGGTCCATCGAAAATGTCTTAGTAACTAATACCCGTCGTTTTGTCATGACTAACATCGATTTTTAGCTTTTCAGGGTTATAAAATAAAAATTGATTATGATGTCTATTTTTTCGTGTGTTTATATACATGATAAATTTCTTGAATTTGATTGACGGACTCTGATTGGCCTAAAAATCGGTGAAACCAGCAGATACGGCCTTTTAAGTAATACTTACCATTATTAATAATATTTTTTGGCGTTTCGAAGTAATAAAACATGAAATAATAATATGTCCATTTTTTGTGTGTTTATATCATAATAATTTTCTGGCATTTGATTGACGGACTCCATATTGGCCAAAAAGTTGTAGTACCATCGCATATGACCTTCAAAAATTAATGCTTATGTTCACTTTTTCATATGTTTATATACATGATAATTTTTCTGAATTTGGTTGACAGACTCCGAAAAGCCTAAAAATTGGTGGATCCATCGGATATGACTTTGTGAGCAATACTCACCATGAAAAATATTATTTTTTGGCAATTTGTGGTCATAAAATTTTGTCCGGCCATAAAAGACGACCTAAGGAACAATATTCATCGTTTCGCCATGACCATTCCTCATTTTTTGGTGTTTTAGGGCCACAAAACTAGAATTTCGCCCGATTCCTAAATTTTCGTATGTTATAGCCCACACCATCTGCGTGTATCCGGGCGACTAGGCCTTAATCGCCTAAAATTGCCGAGCCATAAGAACCGACCTAAGGAACAATAGTCATCGCTTTGCCATGACCGTTGCTCTTTTTTGGCATTTTAGGGTCATAAAACTGGAATTCACCCCATTTCCTAGATTTTGTGTAGGCTAAAGCCCACACCATCTGCATGCATCCGGACGACCGGACTCGAATCGCCTAAAATATTACCGAGCTATCAAAAATGATTTAAGGAACAATAGTCATAGCTTTGCCATGACTGTTGCTCGTTTTTGGGCGTTTTGGGTCATAAAACTGTGGAATTACGCCCATCTTCAAGATTTTTTTGTGCTATAGCCTATGCCATATGCATGTATCCAGGCATCCGGACTCGAATCGACTAAAATTTTGTCAGCCCATAAAAAATGACCTAAGAAATAATAGTCATCACTTTGCCATGACCGTTCCTCGTTGTTTGGTCTTTCAGGGTCATAAAATTGAAATTCTACCTGATTCCCAAAATTTGTGTGCTATAGCCCATGCTATCTGCATGCATACAGGCGACTGGACCTGAAATTCCCAAAATTTTGTCGGCCTATGCATCTGTTCCTCGTTTTTTTGGGATTTTAGGGCCAGAAAACTAAAACTCCCCTTGATTCCCAGATTTTCTTGTGCTATAACCCACGGCACCTGCATGCATCTGGGCGACCGGACCCGCAACGCATGAGATTTTGCCAGCCCATCAAGACGTAAGGAACAATAGTCATCGCTTCGCCATGAAAATTCCTTATTTTTGGCGTTTTAGGGCCATAAAATTAGAATTTCGCCCGATTACCATTTTTTCATGTGCTATAACCCATGCATCCGGGCGACCGGACCCGAATCGCCTAAAATTTTGCTGGCCCATAAAAAACGACCTATGAAACAATAGTACTTGCTTCGCCATGACCGTTCCTTGTTTTGTGAAAATTTAGGGCCATAAAAAGAGAATTTCGCCTGACTCCTAGATTTTCATGTGCTATATAGCCTATACCATCTGCATGCATCCGGGCGACCGAACCCGAATCTCCTAATTTTGTCGGACCATAAAAAATGATCCAAGGAACAATAGTCATCGTTTCGCTATTACCGTTCCTCGTTTTTGGGCGTTTTATGGCCTTAAAACTGGAATTTTGCTCGATTTTCAGATTTTCGTGTGCTATAGCCCACGCCATCTGCATGTATCCGAGCGACCGGACCCGAATCTTCCAACATTTTGCCGGCCCATAAATAACGACCTAAGGAACAATGGTCATCGCTCCGCCATGACCATTACTCGTTTTTTGGCATTTTAGGGACAAAAAATTGAAATTCCGCCTGATTCCCAGATTTTCGTATGCTATAGCCCACGTTATCTAAATGCATCCGGGTGATCGGACCTGCATCGCATAAGATTTTGCCGGTCCATCAAAAACAACGTAAGGAATAATAGTCATCGCTTCACCATAGCCGTTCATCATTTTTGGCGTCTTAGGGCCATAAAATTGGAATTCGGCCCGATTACCAAATTTTCGTGTGCTAGCCCACGCCATCGGCATGCATCCGGGCCATAGAACCCAAATCTTCTAAAATTTGTCGGGCCATCAAAAACGACAAAGGAACAATAATCATCATTTCGTGATGACCGTTCTTCATTTTTTGACAGGGCAATAAAACTGGAATTCCACCCGATTTTCAGATTTGTGTATGCTATAACTCAGGCCATCTGCATGCATCCAGGCGACCGAACTCGAATCGTCTAAAATTTTGCCGGGCCTTGGTTTGTCCTCTAGCCGAGGAAAGTCATAATCATCTCTGTTTTCCGTGTGACTTCTCTACTAATGTTTGGAGTAAACTATTACAATGGCTAGGAATCCATCGAACTGTACAAAACTGGAATGGAGAAATCACTTGGACAACTTTTCATGCTAGGGAAAAGAACGTGCAAGCTGAGATCTTTAGAATGACACTAGCTGGTGTTGTATATCTTATTTGGCAAGAAAGGAACATGCGATTATTTCAGAACAAGCAAAGAACACCTGCAATAATAATTAGGCAACTCGTCCAAGACGTATATTGCACGGGAGCAATGAAGAGTAGATTAGCAAGAGGTTTGGAACAATTTGATTTCTATCCTAGATAGATGTTGAGCTGATGTAATAGGATAGTACAACAATATGTTGGTTAGAATTTTGCTGGAATTGACAGGCTTGCGGCAACTGTCCAAATCTTGCTTTTTGTTTTGTACTATACAGTTATACTTGGTAATAAAAGCTTCTTTATTTACGGAAAAAAACTCGTGTTCTCCTTTAAATTAGATCATATTTTTGCTTACTGAAGTAGGAAAATTAACTCTAAGCTTCAATCCAAATTCCCCAATAAAGCTTGCCTCATTTTGTATGTTTCTTTCAATTACAAGGAGGTGTACTTATATTTATATACACTTATTACAGAAATATTATCCATATCATATTTCTAGGAAGTTTTCCTCATCGAATACAATCTATACGCTGACTTCTTGCTCCTAGAATTACCCTTTTGATTTTCGATAGAGAAATGAAAGAACGAAGGCATGTCGGTGGGAAAATATAAAAAAATAATGTTAAATATTTTCTAATAATATTTCAACCATATTCCGACAAAGTTAGTCGCAAGGTTTTGGCGGAAATACCCCGGAAAAATTAGTTGTGACCGATTCAGTCGGTGCTTAAAAGTCAAAGTTATTGCCTTTGACTACCTTTCAATTTTTGACGGAAACGATCGGAAAATTTAAATTATATTAATTTTTCTTTTTTAAAATTTTTGGTCCGAAAATTTTTTAATTTTAAAATAATAGTTTTTCAGTAAATTACCAACCAAATCGGTCAGAAAAAATGTGCTTTTTGAAATTTAATTGGTTTCCGACCGAATCAGCCGGAAATATTAATTATATCCCAGCCCCGACCCCTTTCTTCTTTTTTCTTTCTCTTTCTCTTTTCTTTCTCTTCTCTTACTCCCTTCGCCCACTTGTTTATCCCATTGTCGTCGCCGACCAAATCCGGTGGTATACCGCTCTTTCTCCCTTCCTCCTTCTCTTCCTCATCCCTGCCACGGCCAGCTCCCCTTTTAACCTTTTTTTTTTCTTTTTCAGGTACTGTTTATATCTTTTCTGGCAGTGTGAGTCTTTTCCGGCAGCGAGCATCTTCTCCGGCAAGGTAAGTTCTTCCTTCATCCTTTCTGTGGCCTTAAATGTTAATATATTTGTTCTTATTGTTTGTATTGATATTAAAATTAGAATTTTAGAATTTTTAGTTTGAATATGGAAAGATTAGAATTGAAATTAGGATTGAAATGAAAATAATTTATTCTTTAACCTTGAAAAAGTATTATTTAGAGCCTTGAGTAACACTAAAATTAATCTTCTTTTGAAAGTTGAGATATATATTCTTCTTCGGTAGGAGTAATCTTCAATTTGTATTGTAATGTATATATGTTATAGAATTAGGAATAAAACTATTCAACATTGACTTTCTTTTCACATTGTAATGTATATATGTTATTCAATTAGTATTAAGTAGTGTGTTTGAATAATTATAGCATTAATTTTGATTCATCTTGCAAAGAGCTCCAATTGTATTTTATATTATTTATGTGATGTAGCTAGTATAATTTTAACAATAGTGAAGTAAATATATAAAATGATTGTAAGATTAAAGTTATTAAATATAGTAAATTCATTGGTTTGAAATTGTATTAAGTTTTAGGTTTCTTGAATATAATATTTAAAGCTTGTTGTTGCTTTTGAGTTTACTAATAAATATGGATAAATGCAAAAACCTTTTAGAATACTAAATAAGCTGGATAAATATCAAATAATACTAAAATATATAATTAAACTATTAAGATAAGTAGCCTTTGAAGAATAGCATTTATTGGTTAGGGTAAATAACATAAATATTTCAACTTCTAATCTTCTTCTATGTATAGGTGGAATTTGCATATCATAGATGGATGTATAATAGGAATCATCCGAATCATACGGGGTTTGTCACGACCCAAAACCCACTATAGGCCGTGATGGCGCCCAACGTTGCTATTAGGCAAGCCAACGGTGAATTATCACGTTAATTGTTCATTTTATTACTTTCGAAAATTATAATTTTATTAAGTAAGGAAATTTACACCTTTAAAATCACAGGTACGTACATAATTACTATTGCTTAAAAATAAATTATGATAATAATATGCGAATCCGTAAGCATCAACTAGAATATCCGCAAAATTCGGTGTCGGACGTGCATGAGCATTTACTAAGGAGTACAATAATAAAACCACATTTGTCTGGAATGTAAATAAGACGGGATAAAGTAAATAGTACGATGGAGACTCTGTGGGCTGCTATACGTAGACTGAAATGCAGCTCACCATTCCTCAGCAGTTGTGCCTACGTGCCAAGATGACCACCAAATGAACCTGTCAGATCCTGCACTTTTAGTGCAGAAGTGCAGCATGAGTACGTAAATTAACGCATACCCAGCAAGTATCTAGCCTAACCCCGAAAAATTAGCGACGAGGGGTCGACATTGACGCTTACTAGAGGTCCAATAAAGCAGTATGATAAATCATAAACAGATATGAAGCACAACAGCAGCAGTGAGGTAAAAACCGTACCTAACATAATTATTCAAAAGTTCTTATAACGATATAAATTTCTCAATCTCGTATCCTATCTCAACAGCTCGGAAAATATCAAGTGTCAATCTCAAATGGATAAGGAATACCATATAAAATGCCAGGCATCAGTGGAAACATAATCTTGTGAATATTCGGACTGCTAGTGATATAACGCAAGATTATGCCGAGGTCGTACGGCCCGATCCAGAGTGATGTGTACACTGCCGAAGGTCAACCAGCATGAACCAGAAATGCCTCTCAATATACTGCCGAGGCGTTCGGCCGCTCCACAAGAAAGGAAGGAACTTATCGAATTACGAGACACGTGCTTACAATACGGTACATGAGCATAAGGTGGATATACCCTTTACCGTTTATCAGATATTTTTCCAACAACTCAATGTGATAAGGCTCGGCCTAATATATATTCCTAAATTAATTTCAATTATGAATTCACTTAATTAAGCTAGCAGAAATGAGTTCAAATAAGTCAAATATTACATGGTAAAGTCCTAAGTCTACCCGGACATAAATATTCTTGAGTTACGTATGGACTCTCGTCACCTCGTGCGTACGTAGCACCTACAACTAGTAGCACATAACAACTACATCACCTAGGGGGTACTTTCCCCGTCACAAGGTTAAGGAGACTTACCTCGCTCCGAAGTTTCACAACCGGCTCCAATGCCTCTCTAACACCTCAAACTGATGCATATCAATCCGAAACTAATCAAACAACATGAAAATTAATAAAAATATACTCCAATACTCAGAATTAATCAATTTATAACAATTCCTCCGTCCGAAAAGTCAAAAGTCAACCCCGGTCCACGCCTCAAAATCCAATAAAATTTACAAAATTCGAACACATATTTAATAACGAGTCCAACCACTCCAAACTTATCATATTCCGCCCGAAATCGCCACTCAAACCTCTAGTTTTCACTCTCCAATACATGAGTCAAAATCCCAAAATTTTCACTTCAAAAACACTAAATCTAGGGGGAAAATTCAATGCGTATTCAATATTATTGAATAAAAATGATAAATCTCTGCTTGCAAACACTAAATCTAGGGGGAAAATTCTAGCAAAACCCCTCTCAAAATTCGCCTTCAACCGAGCTTGCAAAGTCTAAAAATGAAGAAATCTCGGAACCCTTCGAATTAATACACTGCCCAGGTATTTTGCACCTGCGGTTCACTTAACCGCTTCTGCGGCCTCGCAGGTGCTGCCAAATCTCTGCTTCTCCAGTTTGCCCTGAAGGCCCCTGCCTTCGCTTCTGCGGACCAGACTCCACTTCTATGGAGTCGCACATGCGACCTGGGCTCCACTTCTGCGGAAACGATGACCTCACGCCCCCTTCGCACCTGCGCATCTCCTTCCCGCATCTGCGATCTCGTAGGTGCGGCCAAAACCTCGCACCCGCGCATCCCCTCTGCCCAACACAATTCTACACCTGCGATGCCAGAAATGCCCCTATGGTCTCGCAAATGCGACCAAATCCTACGCAGGTGCGATCGCACCAGACGTGGTGCACTTTAGCAGTTCCCCAAGTCTAAACTCATCCCGATTAAGTCAAAGCCTCAAATCACGCCGAACAATATTGAATTACGAATCGACGGCCAAAACCTTTTGTTTCAACTTTCCAACTTTCAAACTTCCCCGAACGCGTCCGAATTACACTTAAATATCCCGGAATGGCGCAAAACTTTACATGCAAGTCACAAATCCAGATACAACCTATTCTAAGGATCGAAACCCCAAACGAAAACTGATAACACCAAAGTCCAATCCAAATCAAACTTAGGAAATTCTGAAACCTTAAGAATGCCAACTTTCTATAATAAGCACAGAAATTATTCTGGACCACCCGATACTTAAGCCGGACATACGCCCAAGTCTGAAATTATTTATACAAACCTATTCGAACATTCAAATCCCAATTCCGTGGTTGTTTACTCAAAGTCAAACCTTAGTCAACTCGTCCAACTTAAAGCTTTCGAATTGAGAATTTTCCATTCGAAAAAAACTCCGAACTTCCCAAAATCTAATTCTGACCACACGTCCAAGTCATAAAACATGAAGTGAAGCTACTCAAGGCCTCAAACAGCAGAACAACACATTGGAGCTTAAAACGATCGGTCGGGTCCTTACAGGATTGCAGGATGAATTTATAGAAGGGGTTGCTAGCTTTGTGGCTAAGGCAAAGACACTTGATGATTTCCTTATCGAAGGGACGATTAGGTGTTCCTGTGTGAAATATAAGTGTCTTAATTATTGGGTCCCAATATTGTTACTATTCATTTGTATAAGAAGGGGTTTATGAAAAATTATTATGTGTAGAGTGTACATGGGGAGAGTCATTCAGAACTCATCTGGTTGTGAAGAAGGTAGTCCCATAGCGGAGAATATTAATGTTGAAAATTCTAGATTTAATAAAATAACGAGGGATGCTTTTGAGATGTTCCCTGGGACTCAATCTGAACCAAATGATGAGGCTAAGAGCTTCTTCACGCAGTTAGAGGAAGCTAGTTGTCCGCTTTGTGAAGGCGCATCGTATTCCAAGTTGTCTGTTACAGTTTGATTACTAAGTATTAAATCAAAAAATTCTATTTCTCAAGCGGTCATGGATTCTATCATTGGCCTTATGAATAAACTTAATCCGACCAAGATTGACCTACCCAAATATTTTTATACGGCAAAGAAATTGATTTCCAAGTTGGGTCTTTTATTGGAGAGGATTGATTGTTGTGAGAAACGTTGCATGTTATTCTATAAGGATGATGCAGCTTTAGAAAATTGCAAACTTTGTGACCAGCCGCGTTACAAAGAAGTCACAAATGCTAAACAGAAGAAGGTTTCAGTGAAGGCGATGCACTACTTTCTCCTTATACCAAGGTTAAAGAGGTTGTATGCATCAATGAGTTTCGCTCCTCATATAAGATGGCATTATGAACATAGAAGGCCAGATGGTGTGCTATATAATCGTCAGATGGAGAAGCATGGAAGCATTTTGATAGGGTGTTCCCAGACTTTGCTGGTGAACCGAGAAATATTAGGCTGGGATTATGTGTTGATGGATTTACTCCATTTGCGGTGTCTGCTGCACCATATTCATGCTGACCAGTTTTTGTTACGCTGTATAATCTGCCACCTGAATTGTGTATGACAAGTCAATATTTGTTTCTAACTTGTATTGTTCCAGGTCCACGCAATCAAAAAAAAATTGATTGATGTATATGCAGCACCTAATTAATGAGTTGAAGTTATTGTGGCATGAAGGTGTGAAACATATGATGTATCAACTAAGCAAAACTTCAAACTCCATGCTGCTTTGATGTGGACTATAAATGATTTTCATGCTTATGGAATGATGTCTAACTTGTATAGAAGACACAAATGAATTCACTTTGAAACATAGAGGCAAGAACACTTGGTTTGACTGTCATTGCCGCTTCTTGTCAATGGATCATGAGTTTAGGAGAAATACTAGCGCATTTATGAAGAACAAAACTGATTATGATGAGCCACCGCATGTCTTGTCGCCTGAAGAGATTTGGAACAGAATTAGGGATCTACCTTAGGTAACAGAGTATCCATTGCCTAGTAAGATAGCGGGGTATGGTGTAACACACAATTGGACATAACAGAGCATTTTTTGGGAGTTACCTTATTGGAAGCACAATCTTCTTCGGCATAATCTTAATGTCATGCATATCGAGAAGAACGTCTTTGATAAATTATTTAATATTGTATGGATGTAAACAACAAGAAAAAACATAACTTGAAGGCCAGGATGGATTTAAAAGAATATTATAGTGTGCTGAGTTGTACTTGACATATTTGAACAACAAGATTCAGAAGCCTAAGGCTAGTTACACATTTACTTTGCATGAAAGAAGAGAGATTTGTGATTGAGTTAATAATTTGAGAATGCCTAATGGGTATACATCAAACTTATATAGGTGTATTGACATGAAAAAAGGGAAGTTGATGTCTATGAAAAGCCACGATTGTCACATTTTCATGGAATCTTTGATGCCTATTACATTCAATACTTTTCCTGATAGAATATAGAAGCCCATCATAGAGATATGCTTATTTTTTAAGGAGTTGTGCTCTAGCATATTGAGGGCGAGAACCTAGCTTACATGGACAGTAACATTCGCTTAACTTTAAACAAGTTAGCAAAAATTTTCCCACTTGTTTTTTCGATGTCATGGAACATCTTCCAATTCACCTTACGTAAGAAGCACAGCTAGAAGGGACAGTTCAATATAGATGGATGTATCCCTTGGAGAGCTATTTATCTTTAATCAATTATCCTTACGTGTTTTAGTTTAAAACTATTTAATCTTAAAATTGTGCTATGCAGGATGATTGGCAAATGTAAGCGGACCGTGAAAAATAGATCAAGGATTGAGCAATCGATATGTGGGGCATATCTGTCTAGAGAAACATCTTATTTCTATTCATATTATTTTGAACATGATGTGACATATTTAAGAAATAGACCTGATCGGCATGATTATGGTGGCAATACCGATCCATTAGTACCACCCTTTTCCATATTCAATCAACTTGGAAAGGCGGTCCAAAATGTATTCCAACACGATTTTTGACTAAGATGGAGCTAAAGTCAGCTACAACACATGATCTACTAAATTGTCCCAAAGTCCAACCTTATTATACATAAGTGTACGTTTACATTACCGACTTATACTCAATCTCAATTATCAATCATTTTAACTAATGAAAGTTTCAAATCTGTCGGACAATTGGTTTGCGGGTACATATTAGCATGAGCATGTTTATCCTAAGTTTACAGAATAGTTTAAACACTTTGTAAGTATTAGCAAAGTTTCTTCCAATGCAAATTATTATCAGGTGTACGTACTTTTTAATTTTCAATTAACTATTATATATTGTGTTCGATCTAGTTTCATAATCCAGATAATGGTGTAAACGATCAATTTTTGCATGACATTGCTTGGTGACCTAGCCCTAAGGTCAGAATGATGTCTAAGTACTCTGTCAATGGGTACAAGTTTCATATAGAAGAATGGTCCAAGTACAGAAAAACTAATAATAGCGGGGTGTGTGTGAAAGCTGATGGTGATATTGATTATTATGGTGTGCTTCAACAAATATTAGAACTCGAGTATAGTGTTGGTTGGCCGAAGAAAAAGTTGGTACTCTTCAGTGTAAATGGTATGATCCAATACCTACTAGAGGTACAAAGGTGCATCCGCAATATGAAATAGTTGAAATAAAGTACACGGGGAGGTATAGACTCTATGACTCATTTATCATAGCACAAAATGTGAAGTAGGTGTATTACGCGCCTTATCCTTTGTGCAAGAAGAAGGCTGCATGTCGGGTAGTGATAAAAAAAAAAAAGCTCGTGGGTAGAGTTGAGGTCGAGGATGCATTAGATGTAGTGTACCAAAATGACATTTCAAATGATAAACCAATGGTGGATGATGAACTATCAGGTGAATTGCAGGATAGTGAAGGACTTTATGAGGAATTCGAGCCTTCAGTCCTTAGATCAAATCAAAGTGATTATGAGGAAGGAACATCCATGGCAAACGAGGATGGAGATTCAAGTGATGAATATGAAGCAAGCGAGGATGAAGAATTATATGATGAAAATAAAAAAACGATGATGAAAATGAATATGATCAATATGAAGAAAGCGGTGATGATTGAGTTGTTGTGTGTTTTATGACTTGTTTGATTTCTTATGTTATTCCTTATGTTATTATTTTATTTTTATATCTTGTTGGACTTTATATATGTTCTTTTTTTGATTGTTATAATATGTAAAAGAATTGTTTCATATTATTACTTGTTGCTTTTTTCGTTATTATATTTTATTTTACTTAAATAAAACAGATGGCTTCTGAGGGTAAAGAACTAAAAAAATCTAAGAAGAAAAAAAATTCTTTGCCAGCCATGAGTGATCACATTCCTCCACACATGCCTAGGATGAGTCTTCCTCCTAGTTTCCTCGTCCTTCTCAGTAAACGATTGCATTACCACTTAAGTTTTTCAAAGTCTCCCCCCCCCC